>JAANYP010004353.1:82745-110307 GCA_020465985.1 Centrapalus pauciflorus
CGCAAGGGTCCTGAACTTACGTGGGACGCGCGGATCCAGTCCGGGAAAAATACCCTCACGCTGTTCTCAGATATCAGCAGTGGAGAACACGAGCTAATTTCGGGACGAAATTCCCTTAACCAGGGGGAGACTGTAACATCCGGCACTGAACCGGTTTAGCAACAAAACCCTAATCACAATTTAATAGTCAATTATAGTCTACATCAGTGGGTCGAAATCAACTCAATTAGAATCAAATTCATCAGTGCGATGATCGGAAAAAACAATTAATCCGATCGATTACGATTATGAGGATTAATTAACTAAGTACATAATTACAATTATGCATTAGTGACACTAATCATTACACTAATACAATTCTTACATTAATTATTCAAGACTAAAACAATCATTCAATAACAATGCATTCAAAAGTATTTTGAATTTACAGAAAGGGAAATACAAGATACATTCTAAATACTTTTATAGCAAAAAAAATCATATATAAATACATGAAAATAATCCATAAAAATCTGGTCAAGAGGTAGTACTACCCAAGATTTGATTCAATTTTTTATTTCCCAACTCCATAAACCTTTCATAATCAAATCTTTCACACCCCTTCTCCTTTCATTTCAACATGAGCTTACACCACCTCATTGCAAGACCAAGACTTTGCCTCATAAATAGAGGGCTTCCTGTTCAGTTATTTTCACACCAACATAGTCTTTCTCTCCTCTCAAAACAGGATCCACGCACACACACACACTACAAACATTTTCATTCAAGTGTGCTTGGTGGAACATGTCAAAAGTGTTCTTGGTGAACTTCAGTGCTTGTTCAAGCTTGCAAGGTTCCAACTTCTTCTCGAATTTCAGTACTCCAAAGACAAGCAATTCAACCGTAAGACCTTACAACTTATTTCATCATATATTTATGTTTATAAAGTTCTTGCATAATATATATAATCACCAACACAACCAAGTTTTTCATAAAACTAAAGTTATAGAAGTTTCTCAGTTTTATTTTTAAGTTGTTTCTTTAAATGTGTATATGAATTATGAACACAGTATAAAAAGTGTTTAATATATAGACAAACATGGATATATATGTGTTTTTAGACATTCTATGACTTTTACGACAATCGGCTGTGAATAAACAACAAGAATATAAGTTTGTTTCAAGTTTATAAACTACGGAATTTCGGCAGAACATCATAGTTGTATCGACTTGTGAAATATCATTAACAATTCATCAACTCAACGAAATGAGTTGATTCTTGTCACAAAAGTAGATCTATGTCTTAAACTATAGATCTCAATTTTCATAATTTATTTTGCAGTTTAAGACCTCCAGATCTCAAAAGTTAGATCTATGTCTTAACTATAGATCTGCAATTTTTCATAATTTATTTTGAAGTTTAAGACCTCCAGAAATTATTTGAGAAACCGAAAGTTTGACAGCTCAAAAATGGCCAACATAGCGTTTTTAACGAGATTTTTCACCAACCTAAACAACTCGAAAAATTTCCGTTCTTGATTCTAAAAATCCATTGTATATAGTAGTTTAATGTCCTAGAAAACCAAAGTCTAAAACATTTTGGAGCTTGGTCAAAAACAGCCTCAAAGTAGGCCGAAAAACCTCCGAAAAAGCTGGAAAATTATATATATATAAACTTG
This sequence comes from Centrapalus pauciflorus, assembly GCA_020465985.1. Classification (NCBI taxonomy): domain Eukaryota; kingdom Viridiplantae; phylum Streptophyta; class Magnoliopsida; order Asterales; family Asteraceae; genus Centrapalus; species Centrapalus pauciflorus. Next base: position 84,404 of record JAANYP010004353.1, read on the forward strand.
ACGTTTTAAGCAAATCTTATTTATAAACTTGTAATGTTGGGTGATTTAAGACATAAAAATATATAAATATACATATTATCATATATTAGTGATATTAAGTCCTTATCATCATTTAGGTCTCGGTTAAACACCTCCGGTTTCATCACCCATCAAACAACGCACTTTTGCATTTTTGCGCGTCGTTTTGCCATCACAAGTTCGGTGAGTCTTCATAGCCCCTATTTTTCACTATCTATTGGGGTGGAAATACATGCACTGTTTTTCATATTGACATCAAAACTGTTTATTTCTTATATGTATTACATGTTCGGATTCCATCAGCCCTTATATCATGAACCGTTAATTGCATTTATTTGTAAGCGCGAGTATATTGTGGATAGATCTATTGGGAGTCATGTCCCCCATTCGTGTTAGCTCGGTTCGGCTAACAGCGAGTGCATATATATTCAACACACGGTATTACGTATGGGAATACTGCACAGGGCAAACTCATTCTAATTAAGCTTCGGTTGCATGATGGTTTATGTAATACATACACAGAATTTATGATTTTATAAATTCAACTCATCTGATAATGTCCATACAACTGGTCTTTTCGCGTAAACCTATGAGCTCACCAACAATTTTTGTTGACGTATTTTAGCATGTATTTTCAGGTAATTAAGGCAAGTATGCCTTCAGAAGTAACCACTTTCAAGCTTCCGCACTTAAGGAGTCGCATTCTTTTTCAAACCGTCGGAGATTTATTTGCATTATTTTGGATAATTTAATTATGTATTCAAATCTCTGTACCTTGCGAACTACTCTTTAATATTTACGGGTTATGTAAAACATTTCTACCTTTTAAAGTTATATCGATGTATTTCTTTGAAAACGTCCATATAGTGGTCGTTCATTATGATTATGGTCACTCTTCCGCACTCGTCACGCCTCGCTGCCAACCGGGGTAGCAGGGTGTGACACATATCAAGGGTAGTCCCATCCACTAGCTGTAGGACTATTGGAACTTCATCTCTACTCAGTTGGTCAAATGATCCAACTTTGCTGCTGAAGCTCATCATCACCGAAGCAAACAGAAAGCTGTAGGTAGGAGACAAATCCTTCCTGTACAATGTTGCTCCAATTTTGGGTTCTGCTACACCACAGAAGCGTAGCAGATTTCCCATTTGCTCGTTCTCAGGCTGAGGTAGATCATATGACTCAGCAACAGGCAGATGAAGAACCTCCCTCAGAAGATCAGCAGTTATCTCAATGGTTTGAGTCCCATTAAGAATAGTCCCTTTGATGACTGTGGTGTTGGGGTTGTAAGAACAGGTGTACCAGAACTCATACACCATCTCCTGGTACAGGACACCAGGAGTTGCAGTCATAGCATAGTTCAACGGATGAACTTGTAGAAACTCCACCATTTGATCGTAACCTTTCCCCACATAGTTTTTGGGGATAGTAAGGTTTGCAACGTAGTTTGTGGGTTTGATGTTCAGCATTGTGGTGACTGATGAGTGTTTGAAAACATCATCACCAACGAATACTGGAAGAAAGGGATTAGGTCTGTGAGCCATTTGGGAATTTTTGAAGTGTGAAGAAGCAAAAGACACTTAGTCGATTTTTAGGGTTCTTGAGGATTTCTGGAAATGATGAAGAAAATGAAACAGTAGTTTGGTATTTATAGGATTTGAATGTGAGTGTGTATGAGAGAGAAGATTTTGGGCGGTTTGATTTAAAAAAGTCGTTAACGGAAAACGGAACGGTTGTCCATGTCAGACCGTTTGTCAGACCACTTGATTTCTTTTTAATCACTTACACACGTAATCCACATTATCCGCAGTAATTAAGTTAAATAAAATATTAATTAAGTAACTTAATCTTGAAGAAAGGTAATTAAAATTTTTGGTCTAAGCTGTTGGTCAACCCTGTGATGACCAAGGTCATCATAAGCTGTTCAAGCTTCAAGCTGTTCATCTTTCAAGCTGTTCCTCCAGCCTGCTCTCTTTTGTAAGAGCATGGTTGTGTTCAACAGGTGAACAGGTTACAAGAGAAAAACTTGTAAGACAGTGTGAAGAAATGAACAGGTTGAGAATTGAACCATCAGAGCAAGCTGGACGAATAAACTGATTTTGTTCAGCCTGTTGTATGCTCAAGCTGTTCAAGTTTTTCAGACAAATGACTAAGTACAGAACATGTATAACCTGTTCTGTCTAAGCTGTTCTGAGAAACTTGAGCAGTGTGAAACATACAGATTTTTAGACCATTGAGAAACACTTAGTCACTCTTGTTTAACATGCCCAACTTGCTGACAAGGTAATTAAACCTTGTTTCATCCAGAGGTTTGGTGAAGATGTCTGCAAGCTGTTCATTTGTGGAAATAAAACTTACCTCCACATTACCTTTCTGAATGTGATCCCTGATGAAGTGATGTCTGACTTCAATATGCTTTGTTCTAGAATGAAATACTGGATTGTTGGAAATGGCTATGGCACTTGTGTTATCACACAGAATAGGAATTTTCCTATACACAAGACCATAATCTTCAAGCTGATGCTGCATCCACAGAATCTGTCCACAACAGCTTCCAGCAGCAATGTACTCAGCTTCAGCAGTAGAAGTAGACACAGAGTTCTGCTTCTTGCTACTCCAACTGATCAACTTTCCTCCAAGGAGTTGACATCCACCTGTTGTGCTTTTTCTGTCTAGCCTGCAGCCTGCAAAATCAGAATCTGAATAACCTGTTAGTTCAAGGCTTGAGTCTTTGGGATACCAAAGACCCAAACCTGGTGTACCCTATAGGTATCTGAAGATTCTTTTAACAGCAGCTAGATGAGATTCCTTTGGATCAGCTTGGAACCTAGCACACAAAGAGGTTGCAAACATAATATCAGGTCTACTAGCAGTTAAATATAGCAAGCTCCCAATCATGCCTCTGTAAGCTGTTACTGAAACAGCTTTACCACTGGCATCAGCATCTAATTTTACATTAGTTGCCATTGGGGTTTTTATTGGAGAACTTTGATCAAATTTGAACTTTTTCAATAGATCTAAAGTGTACTTTCTTTGATTTATAAAAATTCCAGTTGAGGTTTGTTTAACCTGTAATCCTAAAAAGAAAGTAAGTTCCCCCATCATACTCATTTCATACTTGGATTTCATGAGTAATGAAAAATTCTTGCATAGCTGCTCATTAGTAGAACCAAATATTATATCATCCACATAAATTTGAACAAGCATAATGTCAGATTTCACTTTCTTTATGAACAGTGTAGTATCCACTTTACCTCTAGAATACCCATTGCTCATAAGGAACTCAGTAAGAGTGTCATACCAGGCTCTAGGGGCTTGTTTGAGACCATAGAGAGCTTTGTCCAACTTATAGACAAAACCTGGATGTTGTTCATTTTCAAAACCTGGAGGCTGCTTGACATAAACTTCTTCTTGCAGCTTCCCATTCAAAAATGCACTCTTCACATCCATTTGAAATACCTTGATGCTCTTATGAGCAGCGTAGGCTAGATACAAACGAATTGCTTCTAGCCTGGCCACAGGAGCAAATGTTTCATCATAATCAATTCCTTCCATGGTCTGTAGCCCTGAGCAACCAGTCTTGCCTTATTTCTAATGACATGACCTTTCTCATCCATCTTATTCCTGAAAACCCATTTAGTGCCAATTATAGTTTTACCTTTAGGAGCAGGTACCAGCTTCCATACATTGTTTCTCTCAAACTGATTGAGCTCTTCTTGCATGGCAGTGATCCAATTGGCATCTTTTAGTGCTTCATCAACCTTCTTTGGCTCCATTAGTGAAACAAAGCTAGAGAACATACAGAAGTTCCCTAAGCTGTCCCAACGTGTTTGTATCCCTTTGTTGATGTCACCAATTATTTGATCATTGGGGTGACACCTGATCCACTTAGGATCATTTTTCAATGATGATTCTCCTGAGTTGTTAACATCTTCAGCAGGTCCTGTTGAACAGTTTTCAAGGTTTTCAGACACACTGATGTCTTGAGCCTGTTCATTTGTTGAACATGTCTGACCACTGTTGAACATATCAGCAGAGGAACTGGGAAAATCAGCATTGATAGGTTCTGGACATGCAGTTGTAATTAAGTCAGTACATTTATTCACACAGGATGTATTGACATAATCATCATCATGTCCATCATGGTTAACAGGTTCCACACATGGTGTAGTGGAAGCTTTTGAGTCCTCTTCATTGTTTGAATGCATCAGATCATCAAAGTTGAGTTCTCCTGAAACTGATTCAGGAACAGCTTTGGTGGAAGCATTATTGGACTCTTCAAAGGTGACATTGATAGATTCATCTATCATCTTTCTTTTGTTGTTGTATACTCTGTAGGCTTTAGAGATAGCAGAGTAGCCAACAAACACACCTTCATCAGCTTTAGGTTCAAACTTTGTCAGTTGGTCCCTTTGATTCAGAATGAAGCAGGGACATCCAAACACATGGAAGTAACTGACATTTGGCTTCCTTCCTTTGAGCAGCTCATAAGGAGTCTTGTTTAACCTTTTTACCACTAAGGATCTGTTTTGAGTGAAGCAGGCAGTGTTGACAGCTTCAGCCCAGAATGATGGAGGTAAACCTGATGCACACAGCATGGTTCTAGCAGCTTCAATAAGAGTTCTGTTTCTCCTTTCAGCAACTCCATTTTGTTGTGGAATTCTTACAGCAGAAAAGTTTTGAGTAATTCCTTTCTCTTCACAGAAGTCTTCAAGAGTACTGTTTCTGAATTCAGTACCATGATCACTTCTAAGCTGCTTCACTTGAGCAGAGTTCAGCATCTCCATCTTTTTCACAAATCCTATAATTTCTCTAGCAGCCTCTCCTTTACTCTTCAGAAAGATCACCCATGTGTACCTGGAGAACTCATCAACCATTACTAGAGTGTATCTTCTTCCTCCTAGACTTGGGACATTTACAGGTCCAAACAAGTCCATGTGGATTAAGAAGAGTGGAGTATCAATAGAAAAATTATGTCTGGATTTAAAAGATGTTTTCCTCTGCTTGCCTTTTTCACAAGCTGTGCAGAGTTTATCTTTAACAAAGGTTATAGAGGGCAAACCTGTCACCAACTCTTTCTTACAGAGTTTATTGATGTTCTTGAAGTTCAGATGTGACAGCCTTTTGTGTCATAACCAGTTTAAGTCTGCATTTGTTCTTGTGAGAAAGCAGGTTTCAGTTGTGGAATCAGCAGATTGCATGTCCACAACATATACACCTTTCTTTCGTTGAGCACATAGCACAACTTTGCCTTGGGGATCCAATATGTAACCCAGGTGCTCATCAAAGTTAACCTTGTAGCCAGCATCACACAGTTGGCTTATGCTAACAAGGTTATGTTTTAGCCCAACCACATAGGCAACTCTTTTGAATACTGCAGCACCAGCTCTAAGAGTTCCATATCCCTCATTAGATCCCTGTACATCGTCACCAAATGTGACTTTTGGCCCTTTTTCAGACCTGAGATCACACAGCAATTCTTTACAACCTGTCATGTGCCCTAAGCAGCCACTGTCCAAGTACCAAACCTGGGAAGGTTGTTTTTCCTGCAGAGTGATAAGAGAAATATTAGTCATTTTTAGGGGAACTCATCACAGAGATGAGTTCTCCTACTTCATCAACATTTGTTGATGGATTCATAATATCCACACTAATATTCCCAATTTGAATGGTGTCAGCTTGAATACCATTTTTATTGACTGCGATGTTTCCAACACTGCTTGTAACAGCTGTGAGAGAACTATCAGAGTCAACAGGCCTCATGTCCTCAGTTTCAGGACAGTCTTTGGCCAGATGTGTCTTCTTTCCACATTTATAACATTTTCTCTTTTTAGTGTTTTTGGAAGAAGAACTTTCAGAAACACATTCTGAGTTATTTTTGTTGATTCTTTTAGCAGTTTTAGCAACTTTATTACTATTTGATGAATCAACAGCTTGAATGGAGGATTCAAAAATCACAGCTTTGTTTGTCTCTTCTTTCCTCCTTTTAGGAGGACAAATGTCAAAGACAGGCAGCTTAATTGGCTTTTGAACTTCCACAGGTTTGGGAAACTTATTCCCATGTTTCTCAGGGTGAGCAATGGCTTTGCCTTTGTCACTACTGAGACGTGATTTATACTGCCTATCAACATAATCATTGTTTCTGGTTTTGAAAAACTTATTTTCATGTAAAACCAGTTTACCACTATGATTAGTAAACTTATTAGAAATCACAGCAGGTTTGCTTTCAACATGAGACTTGCCCTTGTTGAAAACAGACTGCTTAACTTTTGAAAACTTGTTTTCAAAATGTTTAGCATCAAAAGGATTATTATGTCTTTTATCATCAGCTTTGGACACAGAACCTGTTTTGTCAACAGGTTTAGTATCCACAGCTGTAGTTTGGACATGTTTTCCTTTCTTTTTCTTGTGTGAATCAGCAGAGCACTTAGCAGGCTGGATTGGTGGAGAACACATTCCAACACCAGCTTTTGAGCTAAGTTCACACGAGCTGTCAGTATTTTGAGGCCTGACAAACCTGTTTGTTGAAATTAGTTTACCATTCACTTTTTGAACAAAAGTGTTTGGAAGCTCACCAAGAGTGGATAAATCTTCATTCAGATTATTAATTTCAACAATGGAAGCTGCTGTATCAAGATCCCCTCCAAGATAGGCTTGAATTTGAGCAGGGATCTGTTGACTTATACAATGGCTGACTTTTTGTGCAGATTGGCACCAAGAGTCAACTATCTTTTGAAGCTTAGCATGCTTTAAATCTGTTTCTCTCTTTTCTTCCAGTAAAATAGAGTTGATGTGTTTTAATTCATCAAGCTCAGTTTCCAACTGATGGAAACTGTCCAATTTGCTGGATTTTGTTTTAAGATCAGTTTTAAGTTTTGAGATTTCAGATAATAAAGCATCATGCTTCTCAACAGCAGCTTTCAAATCAACTAGCATATATTCAAACATCTTAATCTTTTCTTCAGATATGTAAGCCATAAAATTTTGTACCTTATACATCATTGTAGGATTCCAGTTCCCTAAGCTGCTGAAAGCTTCAGCTTCAACCATATCCTGTTTGAAACTGCTTGTTGATGGGACATCGGTGTTGGCCATCAGACATTGATTGTCTTCTTCATCAGATGATGAATCAGATTCCTCCCAATCACAACTCTCTGCCATGAGTCCCTTTTGGCGGTTGGAACCCACTGAGTTTTCCAACTTCCTCAGCTTAGCCATGGCCATAAGGTACTTAACCCTATAACCATTATCCTTGTTTGTCTTGTATGGTTTGGATGACTGACCAACAGTTTTTGACACACAGTTAGCAGCTATATGGCCATTTTTGCCACATTTGAAACACTCAGCCTTGGATTTATCAAATGCCTTCTTTTTGCCAGTACCTGAACTTCCTTGCAGCATGTTTCTTCCAAACCTTTTCTTGTTGAACCTTTTGACAAGCATAGCTATCATTTGCTCATCATCCTGTTCAGCAAGATCTGCATTATCTTCCTCATCTGACACTTCCTCCTTATCATCATCCTGTTGATCAGGTTGAGTGAACACATCACTTACCTGACTCACAGACTGTCTCACATTAGCCACAAAGGCAGCACCTCTTTTAGACATCTCCAAGGCATTTCTCTTCTGTTGCCTTGACTGTTCATCATTTAGTAGAGATCCATATAAGTTTACAAGATCCATACTTCTGATTGTTCCTGAATTTCTTAAAATTGTTGAAAAGTAATTCCATTCTTCAGGGAGGATGTCTAAAAATTTGTTCACCAGAGTAAGACTGTCCTTAGTGATCCCAACAGCTTTTAGATCATTCACAAGAGCAGTAAACCTGGTGTAGGTTTCTGTGAGAATCTCCTTTGGTTTTGCAAAGAAGAGTTCATACTGTCTAACAAGATTGTTAATCCTGTTATCCAGTGTGATTGTGGGTCCATCATAGACGGTACACAAAGTATCCCACATCTCCTTAGCAGTCTTCATCTTCTCAACCTGTTTGAACACATCATCAGGCAAGGAGATGACTAGATTATTTCTGGCCTTTGCATCAAGAGCCACCAATCTTTTGTCTTCATCAGACCACTGAGCTTTTGCTTTCTCAAATGTTCTGATCTCAGGAGCTGCTCCTTCAACAGCAGGAGTTATTGTTGTAACAGAGGTTGGCACATAAGGACCCTCCATTACAATTTCTGGTAGTTGTACATCCAGATTTTCTAGGTAGAGCATCATTCTGCACTTCCAACTAGAAAAGTTCTGATAATTGAACTTTGGAGGTTTGCCCATTGAGCCATTGTCATAGTATGAGGAATTTGCAGCACTGTTGTCCATGGAAACTTGGGAGAATGAGAGATCTAGAATGACACACACTCTAAACTGCTCTGATACCAGTTGTAGGTCCCTAGAGGTTCCTAAAGTATATAGCTTTAAGCTGTACAGGGGGGGGGGTGAATACAACTATTTAAAACTACACACAAATTTTCTCAATGTTTGTATGTATTATTAACAAATGTTAATTACAAACAAGCTTGAATGCGGAAAGGTTCAAGCTGAGATGAAAGATACAACAGTATGTTCACTAGTCTAAGACAGACTCAAACTAGTTTACAATGAATACACTCACTAAGAAGCACTCACTGTGTTTACAAGACTTAGAGGGACAGCTTATGTAGAACAGCTTGGACACAAAGAAACTGTATTACACAGGCAGGCTTGCATGCATGAAAAACACACTTGCACGTTCACTCTTGGCTTCAGCACTTAGCTTTTTGGCTTAATCTTTCTGTCCTTAGAAGCTTCCTTTTATACTCACTCAGAGGATCTTAGAGAAACTTCTTCATTGGACGGAATGAAAAAGGAGAAGTCTTGTTTGAAAAGACAACATAACTTTTCTGCACTTTTCTGAAAAGCAGACTTGTCTTCACATGTGCAGAACTTTTGTCTTTTCACTTTGTCTACTGTTGCATTGCCTTTAACCAATTTAGGAATGTCAACTTTGCGTCTTTCTTCCTTGTAAAGGCCTATTTTGATATAAGAAAAAGGTCTGTCACCCTTTTTCAAATAACCTTTTGTCTTCATGTTGCAGAACAGCGTGGGCAGTATGAGCGGTTCTGTTTTCCACTTTGTCTTCGACTTTGTAAACTGATCTTGTAGCCAAAAACAATACATGATTACTTGGAAACGTATTCCATAAAGTGTTTAGTCTGTTCACAAAGAACAGGTTCTGTTCACAAAGAACAGAACACTTGAAAAATGCCCAAGCTGCTCACCAGTGTAGAGCAGCGTAGACAGTTTATGTCCAGCCTGTTCAGCAGACAGAGCAGCTTGGACAAACTGTCTTAGTTGCAACACATGCAACATGTAGAACAGCTTTAGACTGATATTGCAAATCATTTTCAGGTTTTAATAAGGCATATAACAGGCCTTAATTTCAACCTTCAAATGCATCAACAGGTTTGATTATAAATCTCCCCCTCAGATGAAGAACAGGTTTGACTGAGGCCTTTTTGTGCCTAACAGAGGGCATGTTTATCCATCAGACGAAGTAGGTCTACGATATTCTGGAACGCTTCAGGATGGAAGAAACAAAGCTGACAGCTCCCTTCAGTACTCCGATTCAAGTGAATCATAATTTCGGACCGGGCCATGATCAGATCACTCATGTATTTAACTGCTTCTAGAACTGACATTATGTTTGCTGTGTGTATTTGTGCTAGGTTTCAAGCTAATACGAAATAAATGCATATGAAAGCTGTGAAGCGGATTCTGAGATACCTCAAGTCGAAACCGATGCTGGCACTTTGGTATCATGCTGATGGTGATATGGAATTGGAAGCATACACAGTTTCAGATTATGGAGGTTGCAGCTTGAACCGGAAGTCAACAACAGGAGGTTGTCAGTTCCTTGGAGGGAGGCTCGTATCCTGGCAATGCAAGAAACAGACTTCAGTAGTCATGTCAACGTGCGAGGCCAAATATGTAGCTGTTGGTAGTTGATGTTCACAGGTTTTGTGGATACAACAACAATTGCGGGAATACAGTTGGACATACACTCATACTCCCATTAGGATAGACAATCAATCTACTATTGCTATAACTAATAATCCAGTTAAACATAGTAAAACAAAGCACATAGACATAAGACATCATTTCATACGTGATTGTGCTGAAAAAAACTTATAAAGTTGGTAAAAGTGGCAACGGAAGATAATAATGCTGATTTATTCACTAAAGCTTTTGATAAGTCACGCTTTGAGTTGTTAGTTCAACTAAATGGTATGCGTAATCCAGAGTTACTTGACCTTAGTATCTTTTTCTTTCTTTTATAGTAAGTTAGTGTTTAAGTATTATTTATTTCCTTTTATAGTAAGTTAGTAGGTTAGTTTATTAGCTTATCTTAAAAATGAAAAACAAAAGAAAAAAGAGAGAAAACCGTAAAAACTTAAAAAAAAAAGAGAATATTAGAAAAATGAGTTAAGTCTTAGAGACATAGGTTCAAAGCGACAAAAATTAGCACAGTCGAAACAATCTCTAAGTGTTAAGCTTTCACACATAATGCACCTTAAATTCTAAGTGATATGCACTTTCTTGTTTGATATGTTGGTACATAATACATAAAGGAGATCTCAAACGCTAATAAAATATTAAAGAAAAAGTCTTATGTGTAACTAACTTAGATCTATGACCAAAAGGTCTTAATTTCTATGTTAGAGACATAAAGACAATAATTTTAAATGAAGTACGCAAATTTTCTGGGGGATGTATAGCACCATCAAAATACATCTTAAAAAGAAAAGAAAAGAAAAATTATTGATAAAAAGGAGGAAGTCAAAAACAAGTCGCTTTGTTGTACGTGAGTACAGACCTGTCACCTCTGTTTTGACTCGAGTTATCAAGATAAGTCGCTTTGTTGTACGCAAGTACAGACCTGTCACCGCTTTCTTGCTAAATTTAAATAAACTTTAAGACAAACTAAGACACTCTGTTGTATGTAAATACAGAACTGTGTCCAATGTTTGCCTTTTAAAGAAAATTTGCAATACCGAAAAGTTAGAATCATTGTGTGTCTGCCTTGATCATAGATGTATATCTAAGTATGGGACACGTAAGGTAGTTTCTTGATAAATAAAAAGGCCAAGGGATATTCCAAAGTGTAAGATGTTTAAAGGGAAAATCATACCGACAATCGACTTGGAATGTATATCACGACAAACAATCAAAGGAATCAAAAATTCCTAAGTGTGAAAGTGAAATACTGAAAGTGCGTTTGACACTGCTATCTGATTAAACCTTCTTTGACTTTCTCGCAAAAATATTCTGTTAGTTTAGGTCGTAAATTTTGTAAAAGTATTTTTGAGTATTTTAAGTGTTCTTTTTATTCAAATTTTATTTTATTTTATTCAAGTAGGAAAAAGGTCAAAGTTACTAGGATGCATTTTTGGTTGAATATACAAATATTGCGTGAAAATCTATTGCTTAGTGTGAATGATTCTGCAAGGTTTGTAATATCTTGTTACACGAAAAAGTTGAAAAAGTTGAATTTTATTCAAGTATTTTCAAACTTTTCACTTAATTTCGAAGTTCAGACAAATTCGAACTTCACTACGAATTTGTCAGGAAGTTCGAACTTATGCTAAGTTCGAAGGTAGTTGGTATAAATAGGTCAACAGTACTTCATTTAAGTTCGAAGTCAGTCAAGTTCGAACTTGTTGAAATATCTACAAGTTCGAAGTCAGTCAAGTTCGAACATATTCCTCGAATTTCTTTAAATTCGAATGTTTTTAAAATAAATTTGAAGTTGTCTAAGTTCAAATGTGTTGGATTTCAAACTTATGTAAGTTCGAAATTATGCAAATTCGAAATAAACAAGTTTCATTTTATTTTTAATTACTAATATTGTTTGTTGTTTGCGTGTGCAGACATGGGTGATCAGGCATTTTTTAATAAGCATAACATGGTTATGTCTGTGGATCGGGAATTGCCTGAAGCTCAGCTGTACCGTCATATGATCGAGTTCCTGATGCAGTCGCCAGTCTCTTACGCTCTCACTCACAACCTTCAAATCATTTTGCCCTACGTGCGATAGTTCTGGGAGCATCTACAGGTGGATTGCTCGGTTACACCTACTGTCCTAAGAACAAGAGTGGGTGGACAGCCAATCGTCTTTTCGGCTGATATGTTGCGACAAATCCTACAGCTGGGATCGGAGGACCAAGAAGTGGGGTCTATAGATTTTCCGTTACATATCAGGCAAGCAGCGTTTTTGAGAATAGGATACGCCCAAGACATCACAAAGGCTTCATATGTGAAGAGTGGCTTGATTGGCCAATGGCGTTATCTTGTACACGTCATTATGGTATGTTTTGTGACGAAGAAGGCGGGATTTGACACAATGGTGTCTAAACTGCAATCGGCGTTGATTTCCCTGGTGTACGACAAGCACTTCAGTTTCTCTGAAATGTTTTTTGGGGAGTTTGTGCACCAGATTACAGCTCCGGTCAGAGAAAGATTTTTGATGTACCGGCGATTTGCTTTGATGATCATTCGTCACTTTTTGCCAAATTTGCCACCACTTCCAGATCTAAGTGGCGTGGCCATAATTGATAAGAGGATTTTTGCTGACTGCCAGACCCACAATGCGAGAAGGGCTGAGCAGAGCAGGCCCCAAGTGGCACCTTTGTTCAGGGCGGTTATAGACCCTGATTTTGTAGCCCTAGAGGGTGATAATTAGATAGGTGAAGTCCCGCAGCAACAACAACAACAACAGCTACAACAACAGCAGCAACAACAACAGCAACAACCAAGCAACAGCAGAGGCAACGACGCAGAGCATCGGCAGGCAGACTTCCGGTTGCTAGACCATCCTCTCGCCAACAAACAGCATCTACAGCAGCTGGTCCATCAACGGAAGCTGCCGGCCCGTCGAGTTCGACCTCCAAATATGATCAAGGGGCGCAAACTCTTGAACAGATATGGGCACAGGGGACAGCCTCGGAGCAAAATATCGCTGAACAACTGGTTTAGGATGTTTTAGAGCCTCCAGCTGATTTCAAAGATATATTTCAACAAACTGATGAATACCAGCCATCTGATGCTGAGTTAATGGACACTGAGGTCCAGGAAGAAGAAGCAGGTGAAGCTGAAACGGAACAGACTCTGGTTGAAGGGCATGTTGAGAACGCCTCAGAGTCTAGTTCTGATGCCGAGGATCCAGATATCTCAATTAGTAGATATGGATCGAGGTTAATTGTAAACTGAAGGAGATCAACAAGACCGGCTGTGATTGATGAAGAGACCGAAGAATTTGAGTATGAAGAACAAGAGGTAGTTCCACTCGTACCTAGGCATAGGGCGAGGAGGCATAGATTTATGCAGGGAGCTCCTTCCACTACAGCTCCTGAACCTATGTTACCGGCTGCTTCATCAACTTCAACAACAGCCCAAACTACATCCGCTTCCATTCCATCAACTTCGACTGCTTTCACAGATAATCAGCGGTTCACAGAGTTAAAAAGGAAAGTGGACTTCCAACCAGTCTAGATTTATCAACTTTCAACAGCTGTGAAAGAGCTACATGAGCATAATACCAGAATTGATCAAGAGAATGCCGAGTTAAGAACAACAGTAGCTGATCAACAGTCTGAGATGAAGACGATGAAGAATCTCCTTGAGCAATTATTGAAAAATCTACAAGCTCAGGGGGAGAGTAGCTGCAAGGAAGATCAGGTGAGGAGAGAAGATGACGACGACAATGATCCAGATGCTCAAAGAGAAAGTGAGCTAGCAGATCTTTCTCAAAAGACTGCTCAACAAGCACAAATTCAGGGGGAGCCTAGTCAATCAGGTATGGGAGAAGGAGGTGAAGGTGAGGCTTCAAAGATTGTTGAACAAGAAATGATTGAAGCCTTGATGGACCTTGATGATGAAGACGATTTTGGTTTTGATCAAGAAGACCTGGAAGAAGGGGAATTTATTCCAGAAGACGTGGTCGATTGGAAGTCAGATGATGAGGTTGTGGAGGATGAGGATGAGGATGTAGATGAAATAGTTATCCCAAAGTCGCCTATCACTGAACAGTATATACATAATGAACAGAATGTGATAGATCTGAATGAGCTTAACTTAGCATACATGGATGAATCAGAATTTGAAATAGCTGAAAAGGAACAAACAAGAGAAGAAATGATAAAGCTATGGTTCAGAAAAGAGGAGAAGAAGACAAACCTGGCAGTAAAGAACAAAATGAGACTGCCAAGTCCAGGAAATCTCTCAGGAGGGATCTTAAGCTGGTTCTTTGATAGAGAACTGCAGCTATTCGTGCTCAAGAGAAGAGACGGGCTTCAGTACTTAAGGAGAACTTTGAAGGTTTTCAATACACTACCCAAATGTGAAGTAAAAGAACTGGCCTGGAAAGAGCTTATCAACTTGGGAGACGACCGCTACGCTGAAGTTATAGCTAAAATCATCAGAAAGGAGGGGAGGTCTGGAAAGTTTGAAAGAATAAAGTCGAGGTCATGCAAAAGAGTTGAAGAACACTCGAGAATAGATCTTCACACTGGAAACCCTTGGGCTAGAATGGTCTACAAGCCAGTCAAATGTCTGAAGAAAGTGCCGCTGAAGTCAATGCCACAGGATGTACTGAGCAACATGAAGTGGTGGTACGTGGCCAATGAGACGGCCGAAGCAGTGATGGAGGATCTGGATGAAAAGACTATTTTTAAAGTATATGATCCACTGCATCTGATCAACTTATCCGAGGACGACCTGAGAAAGCTTCATGATCAGCAGATTTTCTTTCACGAAGGCTGGAAATCAGAAGGCAGGAAGTTCCAGAAGGTGATAAGGGTTTGCATAGAGCAGGGACTATATGCTGGTAGTAGTTTGTATAGTTCTAGTACTTAGACAAAATATATAGTTAGAAGCTATCGTCAAGGGGGAGTCTGTTATTGCATCCTGTGTGACGATAGCAGTCTAAATATAGACGATATTTTGTAATAGTCAATTTGTTCGTAATTGCATATTAATCCATGTTTGATATATGTTTGATATTGATTGTATATATGTTTGAACTTGGTTGTAATTGATGTTTTACAATAAATTCAAACATTAGTTCAAAGATAAGTTCAAAGATAAGTTCACAGGTAAATTCAAACATAAGTTCTAGAACAAGTTCAAAGACAAGTTCTAGAATAAGTTCAAAGGCCTGATTCGAACTTATAATGGACAAGTTCGTGGGCTTGGGCCTTCTCGAACTTGTCCAGAGCAAGTTCGAATCTGAGGGTTTTAATTAAGTGTTAATCCGTTTTAATTAATAAGTTTTGTAGACTTAAGGATTACGAACTTGCAGAGGTGTTCTTGTGTGTTCTTGGAGAGAATCACGTGTCGGGGCGTTCTAGTGTGCGTCTATCGTCGTGTGTGTCTCCGTGTTCTGTGTGTGTGATCTATCCGTCAAACCGCTAATGAGGATTCCACACTCGTTGGACGGCGTCGCGTCAAGATAGGATCCGTAGGTAGGTGATCTTACATTTTTGACATATGCTCTGATAGTCTTAGTTGTTTCTGACTTAGACTGGCTCAAGGCAATTGCCAACTCCACCCTCTCTGTATCCCATCTGAGCAACGTCAGCGTAATCATATGCTTCCAGTTCTGGGCCTGTAGCACCCATTCTGGTCATCTATAGTTTCCATTGCTTGCCTTTTCTTAAGATGGGGACAACTTTGACAATAGATTCCTTGGCAAGTCTTCTGTCAGCAACGTCAAAGAACTTTTTCCTTGCCAAGTTGTCAAAATGGATTTGGGCACTTGCAAAGGATGCTTGCTTGGACTTGGTCACTGAGACCGGTGCACCCTGTTCCCTATCACCTTCCTTTCCAGCCACTGACTCCTTAGCAGCTTCAAGCAATTTTCTTTGCACATCCAAAGAAGACATTTTGATTTTGCTTGCCTCTTTGAATGCAAAGGATCTGGCAGCTTTGGCTGAGGCTTCTTCCTTTCTTAGTCTTTCCAGGGCTTGGAGTTGTTCATCTTTGTACTGATACTATTTCTTCATAGGAATACCCATTTCCTTAGCCCTTGCCTTGTAAAACTTCAACTGCGCTGCTCTTTGGTGGTCAGGGTCTACAACTGCTTTCCTCTTTCCTTTGGCTGTTATAGTTTGAACAGCTTCAGGAACCTCTTCCTCTTCTTCTTCTTCTTCTTCTTCTTCTTCTTCCAGACACAGATGCCTCCTTCTGCTTGGCCTGTCCCCAGGAATGGATTCCTCCCCCTTAGTTTGTGCAGGGTTTGGAGATCCAGCCTGAGTAGGCTGAACAGCTTTAGTGTGTTGGAAGACATCTTCAGTTGGACCTGTTTGTGATGCACCTGCTGCTTGACCAACATATACTGATTTCTCCTTAGGAGAAGAGGTTTTCTCCCCCTTACACTTAGTCTTTGAGGCAGACAACTTCTCCCCCTTTGAAGGAGATGGCTCAGAACCTTCAACAACTGGTCTGCCTGGAGAAACAAATTCAGCAGGCTTAGCAGCAGTTTTGGCAGCAGGCTTGGGGCCAACCAGGCTATGCACTAAGAAAGCCAGATTGTCCTTAACCTCTGCAAGATGGGTAAGGCAGGTCTGACGAGAGGAGGATTGAGAATCAGCAATTGAGCACAACTTAGAGAGATTTTCTCTGTCAGAAGCTGTGAACAGCAAGCTTTGAAGCTGTGCAAGATGTAATTCAAGAGAGTCTTGCACATCATCAAGGTTTGCTGACACAGAAATGGATAGAGAAACAATGAGAGAGTTTAAGCTGGCCAATGTGGTAGGAAGGATAGTAGTGCAAGTGGTGATGAGAGAGGACAACTGTTGGGATATGGCTGTCATGGAGGACACAGAGTCCTGTTGATTGGAAAGGATAGAGGAGAGGGTAGTGGAGATGTTTTGCAGCTGTGTAGTGAGTGCAAGCAGATGTGAGGACTGATCTTCTTGGGGAGTGGTTGGAAAGGAATTCTTGAACAGATCAAAGAATCCCTTGAGCTGTGCAGATACAGAGTTTGAGATTATTGATGGTAGAGAGCTCATGGAATGTTCCAAAGATCCAACTTTATTGGTCAGCAAAGAAAGCTGATCCTTCAGAGGAAGATCTTTGGGGGATGGAGGAGTATGGGTGGACTGTTTGGATTGTGTAGATGGTTAGGAATGCGATGAGGATGAGGCAGGTGTTTGAGGATGTGATCGAGAGGGAAGGGTGACTTTGGACAGAAGTTCCATAGCCTGAGCAAAAGTAATATGGCCCAGCGTGGAAGGGTCAATGGGTCCCTCTGCAGTAGCTGTAGCTGCTTCATCAGGAGAAGGGGTAGAGAATGATGGCCTTTCAGATGCAGCTTGTGTTGCAGCACCTTCATTAAAGCCTGGGATGGTTCCCTCAGCAGCACCTTGGTCTAGAGGTGCCTCATCATGGGGAGATGGGATGTGCATTTTAACATCAGTAGTGGGGAAACCTGCTGAAGGAATGTGCATTTGAGGTGCAGCCTCACCAGAGGGATGGTCTGATCCCTGTGGTTCATCAGCTTGGGATGTTGGTCCTTCAGCAGCCGTTGGGTGTACAACAGCTGTATCATGAGGAGCAGAAGTTGGAGGCTGATCTACTAGATGGTCTAATCTAGCAGGTTTGGCACCTGTAAGGTCTACCACTGACAGATCTATCTAGACGCGGATCCGTTAACGAGTGCGGAATCCTCGTTGACGGTTAGACGGACAACTCTCAACCAACGGAAACACGGAGACTATTAGACGCTGAACGAACGACACACGAACGATCCTACGTACTAATTCTCTCCGAAACGGGACTCACCTAGCTGATAAACTCGAGATCGCCTATTGCTTAATTCCTCACGAATTCTGCCGAAGGTCTGCTAATGATTCGAGTCTATCCCTAATTATAGGCCCTGATTCGAGTCTGTTGTGGGCCAACCTCGAATCTGGCCTAAGGCCTCATTCGAATCTGTCCATCTGACAGATTCGAATCTAGCCCATTCGAATCTAAGGATACATTCGAATCTATCACAGATTCGAATGCCTTCCTTAACCTATTCGAATCTAACCAATACACTTAAACACTTACGTGATGAAACTTATGTTTTAACTTATGCTTGACATACTCTTTGACTTTTATGTTTGAACTTCTTGTAATATGTTACATCAAGTTCAAACACACAATCAATAACAGACAAACACATATTAAACATATATATCAAAACACTTGTTAATATTCAGAATATTACTTAAATCATAACGCAGATCGATTAGACTGCTATCGTCACACAGGGTGTACCAACAGACTCCCCCTTGACGATAGCTTCTAATTATTTACATTACATCAAATTTAAGTACTAGAGCTATAGACGCTACTACCTGCATATAACCCTGCATCTATACAAACTTTAACTACCTTTTGGAACTTCCTGGCTTCAGATCTCCATGGTTCAGTGAAGAATATAGGCTGATCGTGAAGCTTCTTCAGGTCGTCCTTAGATAGGTTTATCAAATGCAGTGGGTCGTATACCTTCAAAATTACCTGCTCGTCTTGATCCTCCATTATAGCTTCAGCAGTATCAATCTCCAGGTACCACCACTTCATGTTGCTCAAAACATTTTGTGGCATTGGCTTTATTGGCACTCTTTTCAAGCATTTGACTGGCTTATAGATCATTCTAGCCCAAGGCCTTCCAGTATGAGGATCTATTCTTGATCCATCCTCGACCCTCTTGCCTGTTCTCGGCTTAAGCCTCTCAAATTTGCCTGATCGCCCTTCTTTCCTTATAATTCTTTCAATAACGCTCGCGTAGGGATCATTTCCAATATTGATCAGTTCTTTCCAGGCTAACTCTTTAACTTCAATCTTGGGCAATGAATTAAAAGCTTTCAGTGTCCGCCTCAAGTATTGAAGGCCATCTCTTCTCTTCAAAATAAACAGCTGCAGTTCTCTGTCAAAGAACCAGCTAATAATCCCTCCTGAGAAGTTTCCGGCACTTGGAATTCTCATCGTCTTCTTCATCTTCAGCTGTTCTTTCTTTTCTTCCTTCTTGAACCAAAGATTTATTAAATCAGCTCTAGATGGCTCTTTTTCAGCCTCCTCAAGTTCTTTATCCTCGACTGAGGCTACCTTGATGTAATCAATATCAATCACATTATGATTTGAGCTCTCATAAAATTCAGTGACTGGTTGTGAATTGATTATGACTTCATCAACATCATCGTCCTCGTCCTCTATCACTTCGTCGTCAGATTTCCAGTCAACAATCTCCTCAGGAATGAATTCCCCTTCCTCCAACTCTTCTATTTCATCTTCAAAATCAAACTCCATTAGCTCTTCTTCAATATCTTTTAGCGCATCTATCATGTCGCTGTCTAAAGTCCTTGAAGAACTAGCCTCTCCTCTTTCACCTTCTGTTTGACTTGGCTCCCCCTGAGATTGAGCAGCCTGAGCAGTAGAAAAATCTACTGGCTCATCCTGTCTTTGAGAGCTGGGATCATTGCCTTGGTTATCATCTTCATCATCGTCCCTCCGCCTCTGTACTTCTTGATCACGACACGACGTCTCCCCCTGAGCCTGAAGGTTTTTCATTAACTGCTCAATGAGGGAGCGCATCGATCTTAACTCGGCGGCCTGGTCACAGACGAATGTTTTTAGCTCAATATTCTCCTCTTGGATTGTTTCAACTGTCTTCTTCAATTCAGCATTTTCTTTATCTAAATTTGCATTATGTGCCTGAATTTCACCTATTGCCTTTGTTAGGCTCAGGATTTGGACATGTTGGAAATCCACTCGAGATTTGAGTTGAAGAAACCGCTGATTTTCAGCATAGGCGGTAGATGTGGATGGAATGGACTGAATGGGAGAAGGGTTGAATGGTGGTGGAATATATGGCTCATGAGGTTGAGGTGGTGGTGATGGTGGAGCTGTGGTTTGAGGTTGGGTTTGGGGAACTTCTGACTGACTGGCGGATGCAGAGGAAGACCCTTGCATGAACCGATGACGTTTGGCCCTTTGCCTCGTCAGTAGTGGAGCAGCATCTTCTTCTTCAAAATCCGAATCTTCAGATTCCCTGGCCTCTCGCCTTCTCGAACCACCTTCATTAATAATCAATCTTGAACCATAGGTTCCAATTTGAATATGAGGATCTGTCGACACTGATTCTGGAGCTTCAACTTCAATCTCCTCCATCTCTTCTGATTCTGTAGCAGATGATGACTCATCATTGCCAGTCTGCTCTGGCACATATTCGTCAACATCTCTGAAGACATCTTCTTCTCCCTCTGGAGGCTCAAGCAATTCTCCCACTAACGCAGCAGCTATATCCTCATTTGCATGTGGACCCGCCTCCCAGATTTCGTTTAACGTTTGGCACAATTGATCAGCTTCATTTGGGACAGTTGACGGCCCTGCTTCCTGCATTTCTGGTTGCTGACTCGAAGAAGGCCTAGACGCCTGAGACTGACTTGCAGTATCTCTTTGTCTTCGCCTTGGATCACGGGGACGAACACGAGTCTGATGCGGTTGCTGATGCGGTTGCTGTTGCTGTTGCTGTTGCTGTTGCTGTTGAACTTCTATTTCACATGCCCAGTTGGCATTATCAGGTGCCACAAAGTTCCTGTCTAAGATAGCTCCAAACAACGGACGAGCAGTAGGAACAGCCAATCTTCCTCGGTGTGAGGAACAATCAGCAAATATGCGTTTCTCCATTACATTCACGCTCAAAGAATCATTTGATTGTGGCAGACTTGGCAAAAAGTGGCGTATCAACATCATCACGAACCTCGGATACAAAAGGAACCTTTCTCTCTCAGGAGCCGTGATTTGATGAATAAATTCTGAGAAAATCAGCTGCGAGAAACTAAACTTCTTATTGTACACCATCGCGATCATTGCTGATTGGATTTTTGATACAATGTAATCAAATCCAGCTTTCTTCGGTGCAAAACAGACCATGAAGACATGCACCAAGAATCTCCATTGCCCAATCAGGCCACTCTTCATGTATGACGACTTTGTCACATCTAGACTGTAACCCATTCGTTGAAAAGCCGCTTGCCTAATACTTAGTGGAAAGTCAATAGGCCCAGACTCCTCTTCCTCAGATCCTAGCTGCAACACTTGACGCAGCATATCGGCAGAGAATACCAACGGTTGCCCTGCGATCCTTGTTCTCAGCACTGTCGGGGTGACAGAGCAGTCAACTTGTAAATGATCATAGAACTGCCGAACATATGAGATTACAATCGGAATGTTCTGAAACAAAGCGTAGCTAATTCTGGATTCAGCTAAGAAGTCCAACACTTCACGAAAACCCTGCGCCTCAGGGATATGATTATCTGGATTAAGAACCATGTTATGTTTAGGGACAAAAGCACGAGCTGCCATATCTGCACAGTAAGATAAAATGTTAGAGTCATTAAAAATCAATTAACTTGTTTAAATTTAAATTTCCTTTATTTTGTACTTTGTTAAATACAAAATCTAACACAATTAAATTTCCACAAGTTTAATAAAATTTAAATTAAACAAATTAAACAAAGTACAGATTCGAAGTCTCTCTTTTCGAGTCTAATGGACAGATTCGAGGATCATGGTCATTTCGAATCTAATGACAGATTCGAGAAACCCATGAACAGACTCGAATGCCCAAGAACAGACTCGAAGCCCCGTCGGCCCTTATTTCAACAAAAAACCACAATTTTAACCATTTTGAACGTAGCAAATCACATACATTAGTTCAACTAGGTTCTAATTATAGATTTATGCTGTTAATTTGATCTTTTATTAGTCCAAACTTGGTAATTTTGCAAAAACCCTATTTTGACCTATAAAACATCAAAATGTGATGTTTAAGCCCAAATTTGTGTATTAAACCACCAAAATCTTGTACAATCATGTTGCTTATACCTAGATTTGAAAGTAGAATCGACCACAAAAGCTTTAGAATCGACGAAATGTCGTTTAGTGGAAATACGATAGACTCGAGATTAGATTCGAGATCGCCAGGACAGATTCGAGAAATCAGATTCGAGAACAGTGAGAAGTAAATGCTTTCACTGTGGACCTTTATATACTAACTACCTTCGAGTCTATGCAATTTCGAGTCTACTGACAGATTCGAAGTATCTCACATTCGAGTCTGTCTTAGATTCGAAATTTCCAACACTTAGAAAAATTTCGGAAAATTTTGAAATAACTTCAACTTTTCCAACTATTTTCTACGGTATTGTGTAACCAGATAAACTATGCCAAATCTTTTACCCTAAGCTCAGATATTTCACGCATTGTATATTTTATTCAACTTCGAATGCACCCTCAGAAATTTTTGACCTTTTACCTAAGTAAAAATTAAACTAAACTAAAATAAAATAAAATAAGCTAAGGTAAAAATAAAATAAAATAAAATAAAATTTTGACTAAAAAATTTAATCTAGACTTAAGTTATAAAAATAAATTTACAAGCTACGCTAAATACCAAACAACATATTTTTGATGAGTATAGTCTAAGAAAGGTTCAATCAGATAGCGATGTCCGATACTTACTTTCAGTACTTAAACTTTCACACTTAGGAATTTTTGATTCCTTTGATTGTTTGTTGTGACATACCCATTTAGCCGATTGTTGGTATTTTACCCTGTTAAACATTCTACATTTCGGAATATCCCTTGGCCTTTTTATTTATCAGGAAATTATCTTACGTGACTCAGACATAGACATACTTTTATGATCAAGGCACACAGACAAAATTCTAACTTGTTGGTATTTGCAAACTTTCTTTAAAAGACAAACATCGGACACAGGTCTGTATTCTCATACAACAAAGTGTCTTAGTTCGACTTAAGGTTTAACTTTAAAGTTAGCAGATAGCGGTGACAGGTCTATACTGACGTACAACAAAGCGACATGTCTGCTAACCCGAATCTAAACAGAGACAACAGGTCTGTACTTACGTACAACAGAGTTGCATGTTTTCGACTCTCAGTTTTTCATGATATTTCTATTCTTTCCATTTTCAGATGTATTTGATGTTGCCATACATCCCCAGAAAGTTTGCATACCTCATTTAGACTTAAAGTTTGTATGTCTTGTACATAAAAATTAAGACCGATTGGTCATACATCTAGGTTAGTGACACGCTTGACTTTTTCTAGAATATTTTATTAGCCTTGAGATTCCCTATATGTATTATGCCTACCAACACATCAAACTAAATAAAGTATAACACTTAGGATTTAGTTGCATTATGTGTGAAAGCCTAAATACTTAGAGTCTGTAACGACGGTGCTAATTTTCGTCACTTTGAACCTATGTATCTAAGACTTAACTCCTTTTCTGATATTCTCTTTTTTTGTATTTTTGTAATTTTCTCTCTTTTTTCTTTTGTTTTTCATAGCAAAACGCATTAAACTAAGCTAATCTACTAACTTACTAAAAATAGAAACTTACTAAAAATAGAAACTTTCCTAAATTAGAAACTTTCCTAAATTAGCAGACTACTGAAAAAGACAGAAATATAACAACTATAAAAGGAAATAAAATACTACTAAGGTCAATTTACTCTGGGTTGCGCATTCCATTAAGTTGAATTAAATACTCAAAACGTGACTTATCAAACGCTTTGGTAAATAAATCAGCATTATTATCTTCAGTTGCCACCTTTACCAGTTTGATCAAGTTCTTTTCAGCACAATCACGAATAAAATGATGTCTTATGTCTATGTGCTTTGTTTTACTGTGTTTAACTGGATTATTTGTTATCGCAATAGTAGATTGATTGTCTATCCTAATTGGAGTTTGAGTATAAGCCAAACCGTAATCCCGCAATTGTTGTTGTATCCACAGAACCTGTGAACAGCAACTACCAGCAGCAACATACTCGGCCTCGCACGTTGACACGGCTACCGACAACCTCCAGTCGTAGATTTGCGCGTCAAGCTGCATCCTCCGTAGTCAGAATCTGTGAACGCTTCCAACTCTAGATCTCCCTCCGCGTGATACCAAAGTCCCAGCTTCGGTTTCGACTTGAGGTATCGTAGAATCCGCTTCACAGCTTTCATATGCATCTCTTTCGGATTCGCTTGAAACCTAGCACAAATACAAACAGCAAACATAATATCAGGTCTTGAAGCAGTTAAATACATAAGTGACCCAATCATGGCCCGATATAAAGTCGGATCCACATCGGTATCACCATCAGTACCCGGCCCGAGATTGTGATTCACTTGAATAGGCGTGCTGAAGTGGGCAGTCAACTTTGTTCCTTCCATCCCAAACCGTTCCAATATGTCATAGACATACTTGGTCTGATGGATAAACATGCCTTCCTTCTTCTGGTCAACTTGTAACCCCAAAAAGAAATTCAACTCCCCCATAGCACTCATCTCGAACTTAGACTTCATCACCTTTTCGAAATCTTTGCACATCTGTTCGTCTGATGATCCAAAAATGATATCATCTACGTACACTTGTACCAAGATAAAATGATCTCCCTTTCTCTTCACAAAAAGAGTACTATCTATCCTACCCCTCTCAAAGCCGTTTTCTAAGAGATGGTTCGATAGAGTCTCATACCATGCCCTAGGTGCCTGATGTAATCCATAAAGAGCCTTATCTAAACGATATACTCTATCAGGATATTTAGGATCTGTAAACCCGGGCGGTTGTTCTACATACACTAACTCCTTCACTTTCCCATACAGGAAAGCACTCTTAACGTCCAGTTGATATACTTTAAAACCCTTGAAGGAGGCAAAAGCTAAAAACAACCTAATTGCTTCTAACCTTGCTACAGGTGCAAACACTTCATTGTAATCGATTCCCTCCTCTTGGTTGAAACCCTTTACAACTAATCTCGCTTTGTTGCGCGTGACTATACCCCGATCGTCTCGCTTGCACTTAAAAACCCATTTGGTTCCTATAGCAATCTCCCCTCGAGGTAACGGAACTAACTCCCACACTTCTAGTTTCCTAAATTGTGACAGTTCTTCCTGCATCGCTTCAACCCAGGAGTTGTCCTTAAGTGCCATTTGCACATTTTTGGGCTCTACTTGCGATATGAAACACGAATATAGACATGTATGATATGCCTCGGAGTCGTTTATCATCGACAACAACACAGTGTTGTTATTTACACTACTTCGAGTCCTCACACCCTCGTTAGGATTTCCTATGATGCTATCTATAGGATGGTTCTTGTTAATTCTAGAGGTCTCTATTTCGTCTACCCTTAGATTATCTCCTAAGTTGGATCCTATTTCACCTAAAGGGGGAACAGGCTCAGCTTCCACATTTTCTTCCTCACGGACGTTTTCCTCAGAGGCAGAACTTGAAGGTTGAGTCTGATTCTCAGTGTTAGGTTCTTCTGGATTAGCAACTTCTGGAGACCCATCTACAGTTGCAGTAGGCTCGGACGTAGATTCGAACGTGGTCCTTGGAAAAATATGGCCATCGTCATTTAGGTGCAACGTCGCCATGTCTTTATCGATTGTACCTGCAGTATCATCCAAAGGAATGTTAAATGACTCAAATAACTTATCATAGTCAAATATCCATTCCGGACCAGTTTGGGGTTCATGTGTATAACTTGTGACTTCAATATTATACACAATCTCCACAGTACCACTCCTTTTGTTAAAACCCGTTTGTTTGGTGAGTTTGGCACATAACCTAGGAAGTATCCTTCGTCAGCCTTTTCACCAAACTTCGGTTGATGTTTTGTTCTTAAAAGTGTGCATGGTACTCCAAACGGTTCGAATCCAGATAAGTTAGGTGGCCGTTTATTCAAAATTTCATAACATGTTTTGTTCAATGATTTGACTGTAAGGACTCTATTTAAAATGTGGCACGCGGTATTCACTGCCTCCCCCCAAAACATGGTAGGAAG
>JAANYP010004354.1:0-35513 GCA_020465985.1 Centrapalus pauciflorus
TCATACACACGACCATTCAAATCCTATAAATACCTACATACTGTTTCATCTTCGCCTTCCTCATCATTTCCAGAAATCCTCAAGAACCCTAAAATCGACTAAGTGTCTTTTGCTTCTTCAAACCTCAAAAATTCCCAAATGGCTCACAGACCTAATCCCTTTCTCCCAGTAGTTGTTGGTGAGGATGTCGTCAAACACTCATCCATCACCACGATGCTGACCATCAAACCCACCAACTACATTGTAAACCTCACTATCCCCAAAAACTATGTGGGGAAAGGTTACGAACAAATGGTGGAGTTTCTGAAAGTTCATCCGTTGAACTACGCAATGACTGCATCTCCTGGTGTCCTGTACCAGGAGATGGTGTACGAGTTCTGGTATACCTGTGCCTACCTTCCAGAATCCAAAGTCATTAAGGGCACAATACTCAATGGGACTCAGACCATTGAGATCAACACTGATCTGCTCAGGGAGGTGCTTCATCTACCAACTGCTGCTTCTTACGATGAGCCCCAAGTTGAAAATGATCAAATGGGCAATCTGCTACGCTTCTGTGGTGTGGCAGAACCCAAAATTGGAGCAACACTGTTCAGGAAGGACCTCTCTCCTACCTACAGCTTCTTATTCGCCTCTGTGGTGATGTGCTTCAGTAGTAAAGTTGGTTCCTTTGACCAACTGAGCCGTGATGAAATCCCTGTAGTTCTGCAGCTTGTGGATGGAACTACCATGGATATGGCCAAATGGATTTTTCTGAATCTGAGGAACCTGGTGCAGCAAGAGTTAAGACCAGCTGCTGTTCGATATCCCAGGTGTCTGAGCCTCATTTTCAAGCATGTATGTGGTGAGCATCTCTATAACTCTCAGCCTCTTCTTAAGACTGCTGCATTCCCAAATTATAGGGAATAGAGTTTTCTATACTCCAGTCCTGCAGAATGAGCCTCCTCTATCAACACCAATGAGGAGGCTGCTAGGTTTGGTGGAAGGACCCTCTACTGTAAGGGTGGATCCAGAGACTGCTCCCACCAGAAAATCCAAAGCCAGATCCAAGCTTGTCAAAAGGACCCTGGCAACTGAAGCTGGGCCTGTGAAAAAGAAGGCCAAAACAGCTCAGTCTGAGTCTGTTCCTTTAGCCTCTGTGGCTGAGGGAGAGCAGATTCCTCACCTTGGCTCATCTGTTGAGCCTGAAGCCTTTGTGGCTGATGCCTCTGTGGCACAAGAGACGATGGAACAGGCCAGCCCCACTGTTCCTAGCCCAGTCTCACATCCTGTCCAAACAGATACTCTCCCTACTCCACAATCACCCACATCATCCGTCCATTACCAAAGAAAATCACTAGCCAAAAAGAAAACAGCCTACAAAACCACCTCCTCTGTCCCCTCTCAACAGGGTTCAGTTGTAAAAGAAGCAACCACAGCTGCCTCTCCTATTTTGGGAGAAGGTTCAGCTCATTTGGAGCCTGCTTCACTCCAATCTGAGTCTCCCTTGAGTCAGCCTAGACCCTCTGGTTCCTCCCAACAGGAACCAGTTGTACAAATGGAGATACCCACATCAACTATCCCAGCCTCCCAACAGGCTGAGGATATTGAAAGACAGGAGCCCTCTCCACTCCACACTGAGTCCACACTGTCCCCCACTCACACCTCCTTACACCCTGAGTCTGCACGAGGTGCCCACGCTGCTGATATAGACCAATCAGCAGCTCAGCCTCAAACTTCTGTTCCCCATGATTCAGCTGTTCAACACCAAACAGCTGCTGAGGGACCACTATCCCAAGCTGATGAACCTCAGGGATCATACCATCCCTCTGGTGAGGCTGCTCCCTCAATGCACATTCCATTCACAGGTTTCACCACTGCTGATGTTGAAATGCACATTCCATCTCCCAATGGTGAGGTGCCTTTAGACCAAGGCACTGCAGAGGGAACCACCACTGGTCTTCATGAGGATGTTGCAACACAAGCAGCATCTGAAAGGCCCCAAACATCATCACCTTCTCCTGATGATGCAGCTACAGCCGCTGCTGAAGGACCTCTTGATCCCTCTAACCTGGGCCATCTTACTTTTGCCCAGGCTATGGAGCTTCTATCCCAAGTCCCTCTTCCCTCTTCATCACATCCTCATACACCAGCCTCATCATCATCGTCTCCCTCTACCCACTCCAAACAATCCACCCATACACCACCATCTCCCAAATACCTGCCTTTGAAGGATCAGCTTTCTTTGCTGACCAACAAAGTTGGTTCTTTGGAAAACACCATGCACTCCCTACCATCCCTCATCTCAGACTCTGTGTCTGAGCAGCTCAAAGGATTCTTTGATATGTTTAAAGAATCCTTCCCAGTCACTCCTCAAACTGACAACTCTCCACAGCTGATTGCACTCACTGCACAGCTGCAAACTGTATCCACCTCTCTCTCCTCTATCCTCTCCTTACAACAGGACTCTGTGTCCTCCATGGCAGCCATTTCCCAACAGCTGTCATCTATCCTCACTTCTTGCAACTCTTCTCTTCCTAACACTTTGGCCAGCTTACAGACCATCATTGGTTCCCTATCCAACTCTGTATCATCAGACCTTGCTGATGTGCGAGATTCTCTAGAACTTCATCTTGCACAGCTGCAATCTCTGCTGTTCACAGCGTCTGATAGGGAAAATCTTCTTAAGTTGACCACTCTTGCTGATTCCCACACATCTTCTCTTCAAACCTGTCTTTCCCAACTTAGTGAGGTAAAGGATAACTTGGCTTACTTAGTGAACAGCCTTGTTGGTCCTAAATCCTCTAAACCTGCTGGCACGCCTGCTGACTTTGTGTCTTCAGGCAGACCAGGTGTTGAAGTCGCTGCTTCATCTCCTTCAAAGGGGGAGAAGTCATCTGCCTCGAAGACTAAGTCTAAGGGGGAGAAGACTTCTTATCCTAAGGAGATACTAGTGTCTGCAACTCACACTGGTCAGCCAGCAGAGATTTTTGAAACAGGTGCTGCTGAAGGTGCTTCTCAAGCTACTATGCCTACTCAGGCTGTCTTTCCAAACCCTGCTCAGTCTAAGGGGGAGGAAATCATTCCTGAGGACAGGCCTAGCAGCAAAAGGAGGCACCTCATTCTATCAGAAGAAGAAGAAGAAGAAGAAATCCCTGAAGCTGCTGTCACTAAAGCAGCAACTAAAGGAAAAGAAACGGTAGCTAAGGATCCTATGCAGCAGAAACAGGCAGAAATGCAATTTCACAAGGCCAAAGCCAAAGAGATGGGCCTCCCTATGCACAAATACTTTGAGTTTAGGGATGAACAGCTTCAAGCTCTGGAGGAATTAAGAAAAGAAGAAGAATCTGCCAAAGCTGCTAAGTCCTTTGCCCTCCAAGAAGCAAAGAAAATTAAAATGTCTACCTTGGACGTGCAAAAGAAAATAATGGAAGCTGCCAGGAAATCAGCAGGAGAAAAAGAAAAGGAAGTAGAGAAACGTACTCAGGTCTCTGTGACCAAATCAACAGTACCCTTTGCCAGAGCCAAATTCCACTTTGACAACTTGGCTAGAAAGAAATTTCATGATGTTGCTACTAGAAGGCTTGCCAAGGAAGCGATTGTCAAAGCTGTTCCCATTTCAAGAAAAGGAACACAGTGGAAACTTCAGATCACCAGGATGGGTGCAACAGGCCCTGAAATGGAATCCTACGATCACACTGATGTTGCACAGATGGGATACAGGGAATGGGTGGAACTGGCAGTTGCCCTGAGCCAGTCTAAGTCAGAAACGGCTAAGACTATCAAGGCATACATCAAGAAGCTGATGGAAAGAGTAAGTGAGCTGGGCCTGATTCCAAAAGAAGTAAAAGAGGGTGTCTCTGTGACATAGCCCAAAATAAAGGTCAGAAGGACAAAGAAGGATACAGAAATGGAGCTACTCCTTACGCTGATTGAACAGGGCGACTATGCCCTTGAAATAAAAGGAGTTGATCATAGTCTGCCTAAAGGAATAGAGTTTGAGGATGGCAAGATTATAGAAGAACCTGAGCTGGGGGCATTTTTTGTAGATCCCCTAACTCAGAAGAAGTGCTTCCAAAGAGCCTCAGAGCTGTACAAAGTTGATCTGAGACAACTTGCCGCTTTCAGACTTGCAGTTTCATTTAGGCAGTCTAGCAAATGGAGAGCAGCCATCTGGGATCAGCTCAGAGGCTTCTATGAAAGAGGAGAGCTCAATGATCCCAAGTTCATGATCATCAGAAGTGAAGTTGAGGAACTTGAGGATACAAGGGAAGAATTGGAAAGGATGGTTCAGGATCCTTCTCCAGTGATATGAAGTCCATCTACCGTCTGGGTAGGTGAAGAATGGGAGCTGTCCATCAGTTGAACAGGCTTACCGTTTTCTGCTCCCAACTCAAACAGTCCAAACATCTTGTACATTAGTTGTACATTATTACATAAGTATTAATTTTTGCTTTTACATTAGTTGTAAAATACATTAGTACATTAGTTGTACTCTTGTAAGAACATGTGTTGTTCTAGAATAGTCAATAATCAGTGTATATATAAACTGATCTTTTACTTTACTGTAATGTTGTAATTTTATTTCAGCAAATGTACTGTAAAAATATATAGTGATTTTTGACAAGACCAGCTTGAACTGGTTATTGCAAATAGGGGGAGATTGTTAGGCACAAAAAGGCCTCAGTCAAACCTGCTCTACATCTGAGGGGGAGATTTTATAATCAAACCTGTTGATACATTTGAAGGTTGAATTTAAGGCCTGTTATATGCCTTATTGAAACCTGACAATGATTTGCAATATCAGTCTAAAGCTGTTCTATAAGTTGCATGTGTTGCAACCAAGACAGTTTGTCCAAGCTGCTCTGTCTGCTGAACAGGCTGGACATAAACTGTCTACGCTGCTCTACACTGTTGAGCAGCTTGGGCATTTTTAAAGTGTTCTGTTCTTTGTGAACAGAACCTGTTCTTTGTGAACAGGCTAAACACTTTATGGAATTTGTTTCCAAGTCATCATGTATTGTTTTTGACTACAAGATCAGTTTACAAAGTCGAAGACAAAGTGGAAAACAGAACTGCTCAGCCTGCCCACGCTGTTCTGTAACATGAAGACAAAAGGATATTTGAAAACAGTAGACAAAGTAAAAAGACAAAAGTTCTGCACATATGAAGACAAGTCTGCTTTTCAGAAAAGTGCAGAAAAGGTTATGTTGTCTTTTCAACAAGACTTTTCCTTTCCATTCTGTCCAATGAAGATGTTTCTCTGAGATCCTCTAAGTGAGTATAAAAGGAAGCTTCTAAGGTCAGAAAGAGATGTGAAGAAAGCTAAGTGCTTAAACCAAGAGTGAACGTGCAAGTGTGATCTTCATGCATGCAAGTCTTCTGTAAACCAGCATCTGTGTGATTAAGCTGTTTTACCTAAGCTGTTCCTTAAGTCTTGTAAACACAGTGAGTGCTTCTTAGTGAGTGTATTCATTGTATACTAGTTCGAGTCTGTCTTAGACTAGTAAGCATACTGTTGTATCTGTCATCTCAGCTTGAACTCTTCCGCATTCAAGCTTGTTTGTAATTAACAAATTGTTGATAATACATACAAACATTGAGAAAAGAGTGTGTAGTTTTTAAATTGCTGTATTCACCCCCCCTCTACAGCTTATAACTATATACTTTGGGAACCTCTCGGGACCTACACTGACACCGAGTCCCATAGAGATAGTGTCGCCAGATTTTCAGTGCAAAGGTAACGGCAACCAACTCAAGATCATGAGTTGGTGCACTTTTCTCATAGTCTTTCAATTACCTTGAAGCGTAGGCAATGACTTTTCCCCTTTGCATCAAAACACAACCTAAACCAGTATCAGATGTGTCGCTATAAACGAAAAAGTCATCATTGCCTTCTGGTAAGGCTAGGATCGGCGCTTGAATAAGTTTCTGTTTTAGAGTTTCAAATGCCTCTTGTTGTTTATCTGCCCATACGAAAGGTGTATTCTTTCGTGTTAACATTGTAAGTGGCACAGCAATCTTCGAGAAGTCTTTAATGAATCGCCGATAGTAACCGTCCAATCTGAACGGCCTCGACTTTGGATGGATCGACTGAAATACCTTCGCCAGAAACAACATGGCCAAGGAATTGGATTTATAAAGTAATCAAAGTAGAATGTCAAGTTTTGTTTGAAACAAGGAACGCTTAGGGAAAGCTCAAGACATATATAAATAAAATTATACCTGTCTGAGCCAGAATTCACATTTAGAGAATTTTGCGTAGAGTCTTTCCTTTCTCAATAACTCTAGCATTTGTCGCAGATGATTAACATGATCAGCCTCCGTTTTGGAGTAAATCAGAATATCGTCTATGAACACGATAACTGACTTATCCAACATCGGTCTGCATACACGATTCATGAGATCCATGAACGCCGCTGGTGCATTTTTTAAACCAAACGGCATTACGAGAAATTCGTAATGACAGTATCTCGTTCAGAAGGCTGTTTTTGGAATATCCTCATCTTTTACCTTCAATTGATGATACCCAGAACGAAGGTCAATCTTGGAAAAATAACTAGCTCCTTGTAGCTGATCGAATAAATCATCAATTCTGGGCAGAGGATATTTATTCTTAATAGTGACTTTGTTCAACTCGCGGTAGTCGATGCACATTCGAAGAGTTCCGTCTTTCTTTTTAACAAATAAGACAGGTGCACCCCACGGAGATGAACTAGGTCGGATAAATCCCTTCTCTAACAAATCTTGCAACTGTTTTGACATTTCCTGCATTTCTGCAGGTGCAATTCTGTAGGGAGCTTTGGCAATGGGAGCCGCACCAGGAACTAAGTCAATGCCGAATTCGACTTGACGTTCTGGGGGTACTCCAGAAATGTCATCAGGGAATACGTCTGGGAACTCACAGATGATTGGGATATCAGATATGGATTTCTTTTTTGCTTCAGAGTTAGATTCAGACGAGACATAGCATAGATAAGACTCTTGTCCCTTAGACAGATAATTGTGAGCTTTTTCAATAGTTATGAAGCAGTGAACACCTTTTCGCTTTTCACCTTTGATTTCCAATACTAGACCGTCTGAAGACTTAATTCTGATGATCCGGCGGTTGCATACGATCGTAGCTTCGTTATTCATTAACCAGTCCATGCCGACGATGACATCAAATTCTTTCAACGGAATCGGAATAAGATCAAGATTGAATACGATGTTATCAACGAGTAGAGTGCAGTTACGGTATACAGAATCAACCATAACATAGTTGTAACTGGCCGTCTCAATATCAATCACGACAGGAAGCTTGGATGGAGTTTTATATAATCTTTGTGCAAAAGAAGTTAATATGAAGGAACGACTAGCACCGGAATCGAATAATACGCGAGCAGGTATCGAGTTTAACAAGAACGTACCGGTAACTACATCAGGTGTTTCCTTCGCTTCCTCCGCTGTTATCTGAAACGCGCGAGTCCTTGCTGTTGGAGTTGCAGCTGAACTTTTCATGGTAGATCCTCCAGCTGACGATTGTGACTGACCTCGTTGCCCACTACGACACTGATACATGAAGTGTCCTCGTTTTCCACATTTCGCACACCCAAGTCCTCGCTCGGGACACTCTTCACTGCTATGACCAATTCTGTTACATGCAAAGCATGTGACGTCGTCCGGGTTACACAGCCCCATGTGTGATATTCTACTTCTCTTGCAGAATCGTGGCTCATTCGTTAAAGAGTAGGCTTGCGCTTTCTGAGGCGAACTGTATTGTTAGGGTTGCTGAGGTTGTGACTTATTTGGCTTGAAGCATCTGCCAAATCTCTGTTTCTTCGGAGGAGACGGACATGTCGCGGTCGCTGATGGAGCGTAGAGCTGATCGCCATATTCTAAATATCCCCTCTCGATCTGTTTGGCCGCTTCAACCATTTCCAGATAAGACTTGTACTTTATCACGCTCATCGGGTGTCAGTATCTGGGGTTAAGCCCTCCACAGAATCGGTTCATCTTTCTTTCCTCAGTAGCTACTTGATACGAAGAGTAACCACAAAGCCACGAGAATTCGTGCTCGTACTCGTCAAAAGATTTAGTTCATTGAGTCAGCTACATCAGTTGAACTTCCATCTTGTCTCGTTGATCAACAGGGCAATACTTCGCGTTAAACATATCTAGGAATTGATTCCATTCTAGAGTCTGAATAACTTCCTCGCCATAAATACTCCTCTGAGTTTTCCACCAGGAACGGGCAGCACCCACGAACAGCGTAGATGCATAGCTTACTTTCTTTGAATCTAAGCAGTCAGAGATTCTGAAAATCTCAACGGTATGGTTGATCCAATCCATCGCCTGGATTGGGTTGACTGTACCCTCAAAGTTAAGGGCACCGATCGCTTTGAAATCTTTGAACTTGCAGCCTTTTGGTTGTGCAATTTGGGTTTCATGGTTCGAGTTATCAAAATCAGATTCATCGTTCTGGACTTGTTTTTCTTTTTGCTTATTCTTTTTATCATCACGTCTTTTAGCTTCAGCCTCATCTCTGGCCTGAAACTGTTCTTGCATAATCTTATTTTGTTGTTCAGAATGTTGGGCTAAAAGCTGTTGCATCATTTCAAACATTTGTTGTGGGGTCATGTTGTTTGGAATGTCACCTGATCCTGACATCTTAACTGAAAATTTAAAATCATCTAACTATCAGTTTATAGACTTAGATCTATGTACCCTTTTTCCCATCCTAACAGTCTGTACATCCTATCTCAGTTCAAACCACCTAAATGATTGATACATATGTATTGCTTCAGTTTGAAACCAAGTATTACTCTCGTAATACTTGATTCACTCAAACTATTGCTCTGATACCATCCTGTGAAGACCTCCCCTTACGGGGCAGTCCTCAGAGTCTAGGTCCCACATCATGCAATACGATATCAATCAAACTAAGATAGAGTAATTAAGTTGCGGAATTATAAATTACAGTACAAAATTTTAGGATTACGTTTTAATACAGTTTAAAGTTTTCAAATTAAACTTATAAACGGTACCATCTAATCTAATGCATGACATCATACAACCATATCAAATCTACCCAAAACCACCACAATTGTCGTCTTCCAATCAGTACCGAAGGGGTTTGTTGAGTAGTGGTCTATGAAAGCTTCAAAACTTAGATCTTGAATGACCTAAGAACTAGGTCTAACAGATTTTCCTTTATCTTCTCCTGTAAAAATGTAAAGTAGCAAATGTAAGCAAAGCTTAGTGAGAATATAGATTTTCGAATTAACATGCATTATCAAGCGGATCATAAGTTCTAGCATGATATGTCTTGACTGCCGCTACATCCACTCATGATTGAGACATAGTAGTCATGGAGTCGGATGATGTTCAAGCCACGCTCACACTTAAATCGTGGGGATCAGCCACATACTGGGCTAGCTACCAGTAAATCAACATGGCGGAACATCGGAGGGTCATTACCAAGTTCAATAGAAATGGTGAAATAGCCAGGTCTAGAACAATAGACCAACAAGGCTAATCAAGCTGAATCAATATGTCAAAGGTATATGCAATGATGAAGCATACGTAATCAAAGTCATGATAGCAGTAATCTCATACAATATCAGAAATGAATAATAAATCTCAAAGTCATATGAAGTGATAAATCAAATAGCTCTCATGATCCACTGGGCAACACCGAACCATAGTGTGCACAAGTCAAAATCCAGCTTATAATATGAGTGTCAAATTAATCTAACATCAACAATATGTCTCAACCGGAAATCTTGCATGTTTAAATCTGAAATCTATAACTGACAGTTTGAGGTCTTTATCAAGCAGATATATATATCCACCACCTGAGTAATCTCAGGATTTTATCTTTAAATCTTTGTCTTTCTGATCTCTGTCAATTCTTTTCAATCAAAGACTCGCTTTCAATCTCTTTATTCTTTAAATATTTGTTCAGAATATAACTGAATCTGTTCAAAATCATTCATAGCAAGAACATTTTAAGTCTAATTCTTTATCTGATCTGATTCTGATAACTGATATCTTATCTCTTATTTTGTTCATTTTCTTTGTTTCTTGAATTCTCAAAAGATATATAAATATATATCATGTTGCTCATTTCATAAATCTTTCATCATAAATTCATGGGTTTTGTATTTATAGAGTATCCTTTATTTGTGATGTTTAAAGTATCAAAATAATCATTCGGATCCGGATCCACTAAATTCGGACCATCCGGATTGGTTATCCGGATTCGGACCTATTCGAAATTGGTCAACCGAAATGGGACATATCCGAACATAGGATCCGAAATGAGCATCCAAAATGTTGGCAACCGAATTTGGACTATCCGAACTCGAGTTATCCGAGTTCGGACTACTTTCCCATCCGAATTAAGCATCCGAAATGGGGTCCAAAATGCCATCCGAATTCGGTCTCTAATACTTAGAATTTGTCCAGGTTTGTTCTTGATGTTCATCTTACATTCATACGGATTTTTAACAAAATTTTACTAAATATATTTTTATTGACATGCAACTTAAGATTAAGTTATATTATCATTTTTGCGTTGATTTTATATACTTTTCCCTATCAATAACACTCTAATTTGATCAAGATCATCCAAAGTATGCTATTTTTGTCAAGAACACTATTTTTGTCAAATATTCCAATTTGTACTAAATTTGGATGATCTTTCCTCTGATTTTTGTTTCTGATTCATTTAGTAACTTTAATTCATCATAATCTTCTACAATTTTATACATGCAACAACAAAATTCATAATTTAAATCATTTGGTTTCGGTTTTTATCAAGAACCGAACCAAACTTATATAAACATCAAATTTAAGTAGTTTTTACATTGAATTCTTTATAATTTCTTGTTGTTTGATGCTAGTAACCATCTCTTGACTTCAATTCTTCAATTAATTGCAATTAAATGGACAATTTTGATGAGTTTGTGAGGTTGGCCGTATGGTTTAGTGAGAGAGTAGAGAGAGAGAGAGTGAATTTGTGTTAATGATCTTAAATGATCATTAATTTGGTTTTTATATATTAATTTGGTCATATTTGCAACTTAACACACTAAACTTTTGTATTTTATATCTCTTTTAATTTGATCATCTTTAATAATATATAATCATAACAATAAATATAATTTAATTCAATAATTTTTCATTACTTAATTAAATTGCAACATAAATAATGTAATAAAATTACATTATTAGCTCAAAATCAAATATTACATGTTTGGCCAAAAGTTAGGTTGTTTCAGAATAGGAGTAGATCAAATTATCCAGCGATGTGTACCAGACAATGAGCATTATGACATCCTAAATCACTGCCATGCGTATACATGTGGAGGTCATTTTAGTGCTAAAAAGACAGGCCATCGAATCCTACAAAGTGGATTCTTTTGGCAGATTATCTTTAAGGACTCCTACGAGTTCGTTAAATCATGCTTACGATGCCAACAAATACGAGGAATTTCGAAACGAGACCAAATGCCTATGACAACAATTCTTATAGTAGAGATTTTCGATGTGTGGGGAATATACTTAATGGGACCCTTCCCTAAGTCGTATGGTTTTAAATATATCCTAGTGGCAGTCGATTACGTCTCTATGTGGGTAGAAGCCGAAGCCACAAGGACTAATGACCACAAAGTAGTATGCAAATTTGTTAAAAGTAAAATATTTTCTCGTTATGGAATTCCTAGAGCTATAATCAGTGATGGGGGTTCTCATTTCAAGAATATGTACTTTAGAGAACTACTTAAGCATTACAGGGTAACCCATAAGATCGCAACCCCATATCACCCGCAAACTAGTAGACATGTAGAAGTGTCTAATAGGGAAGTTAAGCGCATACTAGAGAAAACAGTATGACCCCATAGGATAGACTCGTCAACACGACTAGACGATACGCTTTGGGCATATCGCACCGCTTTTAAAACCCCTATTGGCATGTCTCCCTATAAGTTAGTGTATGGGAAACTATGTCATCTCCCAGTTGAGCTAGAACATCGATCGTTATGTGTAATTAAGAATACAAATTTCAATTTCACAGCTGCCGGTATAAATCGAAAACACCAATTAAACGAATTAGAAGAAATACGAAAGGAAGCTTATGAAAGTGCTAAAATATATAATGAAAAGACAAAAGTTTTCCATGATCGACAAATTAAACGAAAGGTGTTTAATAAAGGTGACAAAGTGTGGTTATTCAATGCACGCCTGCGGCTCTTCCCAGCCAAACTAAAAAGTAAGTGGTCAGGCTCATACACAGTTACTAACGTCTACCATCATGGTGCAGTAGAAATAATATATCAAAAAGGCGGTGAGCTGTTTAAAGTGAACGGACATCGATTAAAATTATTTGTACAATGGGCTGATAATGAAATTATATCATCTGAGACAACGGTCTTGGAAGACATCACTTAAATATTAGAGTTCCAAAATGTTTCGCTGAAGACATTAAACTTAGCACTTTCTGGAAGGCAATCCAGTGAACTTTGTGGGTGTGTTCCATAGAAACCCTCACGAGACTATAACTCGTCCACTCAGGCTACTGAGGGGTTTAAAGGCTTGTTGCACATGCTAAGTGCAATCGTTTTTCACCACGAAAGTGTGCGTTAATTTTATATATTCAATTAGATTT
This sequence comes from Centrapalus pauciflorus, assembly GCA_020465985.1. Classification (NCBI taxonomy): domain Eukaryota; kingdom Viridiplantae; phylum Streptophyta; class Magnoliopsida; order Asterales; family Asteraceae; genus Centrapalus; species Centrapalus pauciflorus. The sequence continues at coordinate 12,629 of JAANYP010004354.1, forward strand.
TGGTTATATATATTTTAGTTAATTTTAATCACTCCTTTAAGACACTTAGCCACATGCAAATCTCATCCTACAACATAATGTCACAACATAGTGTCCGATTAAGTTGGGGAAAAATTGTACATCATTGCGAAAAATCCAAAGACGGAGAAAGATGAAAAAACGGCCAGAATCGGAGAAGGAATTGGTATTTCATACGTAAATTCGTTAGCATTAGGGGGACCAAACACCACAAAAAGCACACACAAAAAACACCTGGCAGCCAGGGCAGCGCAGGCCTACGCCCCAAGCGCACCGACGTGCGCCTGCGTCTGCGCCCCGATGAAGATCAGCGATTTTTAACCCCTTTTCACACCATTTCTACCATTTCTCTCCCAAATCTCCCGAAAATTAGTCCCACTTTTGCTCACGGATCTTCAACAATCAGGAATCTTCTTCCATTTCATCATCTCTTTGTGATCATTTCCCCAATGTAAGTTGTTTTCACCTCCATTTTTCTTCTTTTCAAGCCAAGAAGTGCTATTATGTCATGAACTTAATTTATGCCCTAATTCCATGTTTATGCTTGAGGAAAAATGTCTAGATGCATATTATGTCCTTATTTGAGCAAAAATTTCTAGACTATAAACAACTCATGAATTTCATATTTTCTAAATGTGATTTTTGAAGAATTCCTTCACTGTGACTTGTTCAAAAAAGCCTATATTAGTGATTTTTCCATGCCCTAGGTTCACCAAATTCGTCTCAGAATTGTTATAAACATGTACATCGTAACACATTACATGTTTGGCACTTGTAATCGCTACATTTTCCAAAGAAAGTCACAAAGTTCATGCCATTTACGTAACTCTTGCCATGCTACGTACTTCCATTTTCCATGCATCATGGATATGAGAAAAAGATGCCAAACCTATGGTCGAAGACTCTCATTCCATCGTTGTTATTTGTGTACGTTAGTATGCCGAGACATTATTCGAAACATGGCATTCCACTCATGATTGTCTCATCGGAGTGACCGTAGTCCATCGAGACTTGCATACATGTGTTCCAATTTGTGCATTATTTCGTTCTAAATCTATTCTTGCTATATATATATAGATGCCACATCAATTTTTGTAAGGTCACCCACCTACGGATCCGATCTTGACGCGACACCGTCCAATGAGGTCGGAATCCTCGTTAGCGGCTTAACGGATTGATCACACACACGAAATACGGAGACATACACGATGATAGACGTAAACTCGAACGTCGTGACATGTGATTCTCTCCAAGAACACACTGAAAACCCTCTGCAAGTTCGTAATCGCCCGAATGCTAATTTCTGCAAAGAACTTTAATCAAACTGATTAACTCTTAATTATAAGCCTTAACTTCGAACTTGGCATGGACAAGTTCGAGAAGGCCCAAGACCACGAACTTGTCCACCATTAAGTTCGAATCTAGGCCTTTGAACTTATTCTAGAACTTGTCTTTGAAGTTGTTCTAGAAATTATGTTTGAACTAACCTTTGAACTTATGTTTGAACTTATCTTTGAACTTATGTTTGAACTTAAGTAAAAACATCAATCACCAACAAGTTCAAACATATATACAATCAATTATCAAAACATATATCAAACATATATTAAAGTGCAATTACGAACAATTGGACTATTACAAAATATCATCTATACTTAGACTGCTATCGTCACACAAGATGCACTAACAGACTCCCCCTTGACGATAGCTTCTAACTATATATACATTTTGTCTAAGTACTTGGTCTATTCAAACTACTACCTGCATATAATCCCTGCTTTATACAAACCCTTACTACCTTTTGGAACTTCCTGCCTTCAGGTCTCTAGCCTTCGCGAAAGAAAATTGGCTGATCAAGAAGCTTTTTCAGGTCATCCTTGGATAGGTTAATTAGATGCAACAGATCATATGCTTTCAAAATAGTCTTCTCTTCTAGATCCTCCATAACTGCTTCAGCCATTTCGTTGTCTACAAACCACCACTTCATGTTTGCAAGTACATTCTGTGGCATAGACTTCAACGAAACTTTCTTCAAACATCGGACTGGCTTGTAAACCATCTTAGCCCAAGGTTTACCAGTGTGAGGATCTATTCTCGTCTCATCTTCAACTCTTTTGCCTGACCTTGGCTTTAGTATGTAACGTCCGGCATTGAACCAGGTTAGCAACAACGACCTAATTAGTATTTAATGGCCAATTATAACCTAATCAGTGGTCATTAGAAATTAATCAAGTGATTAACAAGGTTTATTAGAAAATTCAACTCAATTAGAATCAAATTCATCGGTGCGATGAATCGGGAAATCAATTAATCCGATCGATTTACGATATGAGGGATTAATTCAACTAAGTACATAAATAAATTATGATTAGTGACACTAATCATACACTAATACAATTACTTGACATTAATTATGCAAGACTAAAACAATTCATTAAAACAATGCATCCATAAGTATTTATAAAATTTCAAGAAAAGGAAAATACAAGAATACATTTCTAAATACATTTATAAAGAAAAAAAATGTAAATACATGTATAAATACATGCATGGCTGGCCCTTAGGCCATGTGATGTATTAGAATTTGACTTTTATTTAAATAATATTACTTTAAACACCATCATTTTGTTTAAAAGTGCACACAACTTTTGTCTCCCATGCCTTTCATCATTTGAAAGACCACAAATTTCTCTATAAATAAGAAGGCATTTCATTCATTTTATTCACACCAAAACCCTCTTTTCTCTCTTATTGAAACCGGCCATGGCACACACACATCACAAAATTCTTCATTCAAGTGTTCTTCAAGTGTTCTTGGTGTTCTTCAAGAGTTTTGGTGCATATCTTGCAAAGGATTTCAACTTCTACTCAAAATCATATTCTAAATACTTCAAAGTAAGTAAATACTAACTTATTTAATCATACTTTTATGTTTATATAAGTCTTGCATAATATATATAATCACCAACAACAATAAGTTTCATAAAAACTCAAGTTTATAAGTTTCTAGTTTTTATTTTTAAGTTGTTTCTTTAAATGTGCATATGAATATATGAACACATTATAAACATGTTAATATTATGAAAACATGTGTTATATATGTGTTATATAACTTTTATAACTTTTATACAAATAGTCTTTGAATAAACAACAAGAATCATAAGTTGTTTTAAGGTTATAAACTACGGATTTTCGGCAGAAAATTTATATCGACTTTGAAAAATCATAACTAATTCATAACTCAACGAAATGAGTTGATTCTTGTCTCAAAAGTTAGATCTATGTCTTAACTATAGATCTGTAATTTTTCATAATTTATTTTGAAGTTTAAGACCTCCAGAAATTATTTGGGAAACCGAAAGTTTGACAGCTCAAAAATGGCCAACATAGGGTTTTTAACGAACTTTTTTACCAACCTAAACATCTCGAAAAATGGCCGTTCTTGATTCTAAAAATCCTTTGTCTAAAACTGTAACATCCGGTATTGTACCAGGTTAGCAACAATGACCTAATTAGTATTTAATGGCCAATTATAACCTAATCAGTGGTCATTAGAAATTAACCAAAGTGATTAACAAGGTTCATGAAGAAATTCAACTCAATTAGAATCAAATTCATCGGTGCGATGAATCGGGAAATTAATTAATCCGATCGATTTACGATATGAGGGATTAATTCAACTAAGTACATAATTAAATTATGATTAGTAACACTAATCAAACACTAATACAATTACTTAACATTAATTTTGCAAGACTAAAACAATTCATTAAAACAATGCATCCATAAGTATTTATGAATATACAAGAAAAGGGAAATACAAGAATACATTTCTAAATACTTTTATACAAAAAAAAAACGCAAAATACATCATTTTTATACTTAAAAATCAGCCTACAACACAAGGGAACATACTTTTGTGTCCCTTTGACTTTTTATAAAAATATTGAAAATAATTATTCACTTTTTCTACTTTTCCAACATGTTGGTAAAGTATTAAACACCACCTTTATCCTCGTCATTTGCAAGACTAAAACTCTTCTATAAATAGAGGACTCATTTCCTCATTTCATTCACACCTTCAAAGCATAAACACCCTCTCATTCTCTCTAAAAAAAATCACCCAAAGGGCCTAGTGCAAGGCCAAGAACTTGCAACTTTGTTCTTCATATTTTCTTCAAGTGTTCTTGGTGCAACTTTTCAAGATTTCAACTTCTACTCAAAATCATATTCCAAATACTTCAAAGTAAGTAAATACTAACTTATTTCATCTTATATTTATGTTTATATAAGTCTTGCATAATATATATAATCACCAACAACAACAAGTTTCATAAAAACTCAAGTTTATAAACTACGGATTTTCGGCAGAAAATTTATATCGACTTTGAAAAATCATAACTAATTCATAACTCAACGAAATGAGTTGATTCTTGTCTCAAAAGTTAGATCTATGTCTTAACTATAGATCTGTAATTTTTCATAAGTTATTTTGAAGTTTAAGACCTCCACAAATTATTTGGGAAACCGAAAGTTTGGCAGCTCAAAAATGGCCAACATAGGGTTTTTAACGAACTTTTTTCACCAACAATTTTGTTGACGTATTTTAGCGTGTATTTTCAGGAAATTAAGGTAAGTCCATCACATCGGTAGTATTTTCAAGCTTCCGCATTTAAGAAGTCGCACTCAGTTTCAAACCATCGGAGATTTATTTGCATCATTTTGGATGATTTAATTATGTATTTAAATCTATGTACCTTGCGAACTTCTCTTTATCATTTTGGGTTATGTGAAACATTTATATCTTTTAAAGTTACGCTGATGTATTTTTGAAAACGTCCATATAGTGGTCGTTCATTATGATTAAGGTTACGCTTCCGCGACGTCGCGCTTCGTTTCCAACCAGGGTAACGGGGTGTGACAAAAACATTTTGGAGCTTGGTCAAAAACAGCCTCAAAGTAGGCCGAAAAACCTCCGAAAAAGCTGGAAAATTATATATATATAAACTTGACGTTTTAAGCAAATTTTATTTATAAACTTGTAATGTTGGGTGATTTAAGACATAAAAATCTATAGATATGTATATATCACTATATATTAGAGATATTAAGTCCTTATTATCATTTAGGACTCGTTTAATCTCGCTCGGTGCATCATCCGTCACTTTACGCTAAAAACTTTTTACGTTAGATTTTTGCCATCGCAATTCCGGTGAGTTCTCATAGCCCCTATTTTCACACTGTTATGTTTTGGGGATGAAATACTTGCTTTGTTTTTATATGGACACGGAAATATCTTCATTTCTATTATGTATTACACATTGGGTTCCATTAGCTCTGATATCATGAACCGTTAATTGCATTTATTTGTAAGCGCGAATATATTGTGGATAGATCTATTGGGAGTCATGTCCCCCACTCGGGTTAGTTGGATTGGCTAACAGCGGGTGCATATATATTCAACAAACGGTATTACGTATGGGAATACTGCACAGAGCAAACTTATTTTAAATTAAGCTTCGATTGCATGATGGTTTATATGTAATACATAACAAGGAATTTATGATTTTATAAATTCAATCTCTATTATTGTTGTCCATACAAGTCAGATTTATGTGTAAACCTATGAGCTCACCAACAATTTTTGTTGACGTATTTTAGCGTGTATTTTCAAGAAATTAAGGCAAGTATGCCTCGGACGTATTTTACTTTCAAGCTTCCGCATCCATGGAGTCGCATGCATATTCAATTTAACGGAGATTTAGCTGCATTATTTTGGATATTTTAATTATGTAATTAAATCTCTGTATTTGTGCGAACTTCATTTCTTATGTAAAACATTATTATGCCTTAAAGTTTTAACGATGTATTTTAAAAACGTCCATATAGTGGTCGTTCATTATGATTATGGTTACGCTTCCACACTCGTCACGCCTCGCTGCCAACCGGGGTAGCAGGGTGTGACAGATTGGTATCAGAGCCATAGTTATAGTGAACTAGGTTGCATTAGTACCTAGACTATAACTGTTACAAAAACTAAACTTTCTTCAAGAACTGTGAACACATATATGGACCCTGATGACAATAACATGTCGAAATTCACCCCTAGGGAAAGGGTGTGACTAGCACAACGGGAGTCTATCCCGGTACCTGCCCATCAGCCAAGCCCGCCGCAGTAGTAACGGGCAAGCATAAGACAGTGGGGATGGATACCTCACACTCTCCAAGAGTGGAGAAACGATGAGGGGATCCAAATCCAGTTTGAAGTCAGAACACCATCTTCCTCTCAAGTGCCGACACTTACCTAGAAACCTATGTAACAAACGATGCCCCTGTTGGTGGCAAGGGCTGCCAGACACGACCAATTTCGACAAAATCCACCAAGAGGTCGGTGAGATCTTTGCAAGGATTAAGCAGGAGGCAATGCAAACCACCAATAAACCTTAGGCCAACTAGAATACCCAGGCGATTTAACAAGATGGAATCGACGAATTGTGACAGCACCTAGCGGAGCACAAAGCCCACACTGCAGAACTAACCCAACGACTTAACGCTCTGGAGTACGAGGAAACCCCGGAGGCATCTCTTTATAGTATTTCTCTAGGCTTTACTATCTGATATATCTTAGGGTAAATAAGGCTTAAGAATTTATCAGAAAATTATGACCATATCATATACAAAGATTAAGTATCAAGAACTTTTATGAGAAATTAAGTTTTAACTACAACTCTGCGTAGGAAAAGATAAAGCTGTGACTATCTGCCTAAGAAATTTCAAACCCGTAGACTTATCCTCTTACCCCATTAGATACCACTTATGCATTTCTACTCTTTGATACTGGTGCTGATAGGAGCTTTATATCCACTAAGTTCACTAAGTAGATAAATTCCATTAAGTGCTACTTATGCTATTGAGGTTGATGACAGTGAGACGCTTAAGACAAATAATATAAGTCGAGGATGCTCCTTTGAATTAGTAGGCCGACTCTTTGAAACAGAACCCATCAAACTGGGAAGTGTTTACGTGGTCATAGGCATGGATTGGCTACCGAAAATCGTGTGGAAATAGTATGCAACAAGAACACAGTTCATATACCTTTAGCCAATAAGAAGGTCCTTACTGTCCAAGACAAAGCAAGAAATACCGAAGTAATCATCATCTCTAGCATTAGGACCCTAAAGTGTTGATAGAGAGGGAGCCAAAGGGAAAGCAGCTCGAAAATATTCTTATTATTTACGGTTACCCCAAAGTTTTTCCAGAACACTTACATGAACTCCCAACATCAAGGCAAGTCAAATTCAAAAATCGGCCTACTATCAGGTGTGGTACCAGTGGTTCGAGCACCATGCCGATTAGCCTCATCAATAGTGTAAGAATCGTCCAACCAACTGTAGGAGCTCTTAGATAAAAGGTTTATCAAACCGAGTTCCTCGCTTTGGAGGAGCTCCAGTTTTGTTCATAAAGGAGAAGGATGGAACTTTCGGGATGTGCATCAATTACCGAGAGTTAAATAAGCTAAAAGAACCAATACCCACTTCCAAGGATCGATGACTTGTTTGACAAACTCCAAGCGTTAAGCTTCTATTCGAAGATCGACCTAAGGTCTGGTTATCATCAGGTTAGAGTTCGCAGGAAAGGTATTCCAAAGACAGCTTTCAGATTCCGTTTCGTTCATCGTAAATTCCTATTAATGACGTTTGGATTAACCAGTGCCCCCGACGGTACTCATGGACCTCATCGGGTGTGCAAACCTTATCTAGGCAAATTCGTGATTGTATTCATGGATGACTTTTAATCTACTCACAAAACAAGGAGGACCACTAGCAAACATTTAAGACTAATTCTAGAGTTGTTGAAGAAGGAACAACTATAAGCCAAGCTTTCTAAGTTTGACTAAGATAGGTGAAATTTCTCGATTACGTGATCAATAGTAAAAGGATCCAAGTCGACCCCGCAAAGATCGAGACTATCAAGAATTGGTCAACTCTTAGAACCCCCATAGAGATACGATAGTCCTTAAGACTTGCCACTTATTATAGGCAATTATCAAAAATTTCTCAAAGATCACCGGAGCTCTAATAGAACTAACCTGAAAGGACATTAAGTATGATTGGGGCAAGAATCAGGAGACATCGTATCAGTTATTAAAGCACAAACTGCGTAGTACGCTTATTTTATCCAAGAGAAGCAAGAAATTTGTAGATTGTTGTGACGCTTCACACAATGGGTTGATAGGGTCGTAGCTTATACTTTATGAAAACTTAAGGTTCACTAGGTGATTTACACAACGCATGATCTGGATCTTGAAGCAGCAGTCTTTATTCTTGGAGACATTAGTTGTGCGGTATAAAGTGTATTGTATTCACAGACCATAAGAGCTTTCAACACATCTTGAACCAGAAAGAGTCGAATATGAAGTAGTACCGTTGGATGGAACTAATAAGTAATTGCAACCGTGAAAATTCGTTATCACCTGAGGAAAACTAATGAGCTAAGCCGTTAAGAGTACAAGTGGATAAATAGTTTAGGATAAGGGCAAACAAAAATCGATATTTCATGAATAGAATCTGATTACTCTGTTTGGTGGAATAAGAAAGCTGGCTGTGGTTGAAGGACACAAATTAAGATATGTCATTCACCCCGGATCCGATAAAATGTATCATGACCTTAAGAAGCTATACGGGTGGCCTATCATGAAGAATGACATTGCCACATCTGTCAGAAAATTCGTAACATGCTCCAAAGTTAAGACAAACATAAGAAACCATTTGAGTAATAGTCAACCGCCTAACAAAATCCGTGCATTCCTACCAATCAAGGAGAACAACAAGATGAATAAGCTAGTCCAAACGTACCTCAAGGAAGTCGTCTCCGGACACGGAGTGCCTCTTATAATCATTTCAGATAGTAGATCTACATCTAGGCAATTATTAATGCAAGCGTTGAGTACAAACTTGGACATGAGTACCACTTATCACCCTCAGACTGATGGTAAGAATAATAGAACGATCGAAACCCTAGAACACACATTAAGAGCCTATGTAATGGATACTCAATTACCTTAGTGAAATTATCATACTACAATAACTATCACTCAAGTATTGAAGTTGCTCCGTTTGAGGCCATCTACGGGCAAAAGTATCGATCACCGATTTATCAGAAAGAAGTGGGAAATGGCCAAATCACTAGCGTTAAGATCATTCACGAAACTAATGAAAGGATAGTACACATACGAAACTGACTAAAAGTTGCCTGCGATTGTAAGAAAGTTATGCAGATAAAAAATAGAAAATCCCTTGAGTTCTAATTAGGAGAACGAGTACTGATGAAAGTATCGCCATGGAAGGGCGTGATACGATTAGGAAAATAAGGAAAAACAAAACCATCGATAAATTAGCAATGCAAAGTCTTAAAGAGAATTGAACTTGTAGCTTATCGTTTAGAGTTACCACCAGAGCTTAGCAGCATGCAAAATACCTTCCGGGTATCGAATATGAAGAAGTGTTTGTTAGAGGAGACACTTGTTACCCCCTTGGAAGAGATCCAGCTAACTGATAAACTTCGCTTCACCAAAGAGCCGGTTGAAATCATGGACCGTAAGGTCAAAGGATTGAAGCACAGTTGTATACCCATCCTCAATGTCAGATGGAAATTCTAGACACGGACCACAATTCACTTAGGCACGCAAAGGCTAGTTTAAGCAAAGATACTCTCATCTACTCTTAAGTAACAATACCCCTGTGGAAATAGGATAAAATTTCGGGACGAAATTCCCTTAACAGGGGGAGACTATACCATCCGGCATTGAACCAGGTTAGCAACAACGACCTAATTAGTATTTAATGGCCAATTATAACCTAATCAGTGGTCATTAGAAATTAATCAAGTCATTAACAAGGTTTATTAGAAAATTCAACTCAATTAGAATCAAATTCATCGGTGCGATGAATCGGGAAATCAATTAATCCGATCGATTTACGATATGAGGGATTAATTCAACTAAGTACATAAATAAATTATGATTAGTGACACTAATCATACACTAATACAATTACTTAACATTAATTATGCAAGACTAAAACAATTCATTAAAACAATGCATCCATAAGTATTTATAAAATTTCAAGAAAAGGAAAATACAAGAATACATTTCTAAATACATTTATAAAGAAAAAAAAATGTAAATACATGTATAAATACATGCATGGCTGGCCCTTAGGCCATGTGATGTATTAGAATTTGACATTTATTTAAATAATATTACTTTAAACACCATCATTTTGTTTAAAAGTGCACACAACTTTTGTCTCCCATGCCTTTCATCATTTGAAAGACCACAAATTTCTCTATAAATAAGAAGGCATTTCATTCTTTTATTCACACCAGAACCCTCTTTTCTCTCTTATTGAAACCGGCCAAGGAACACACACATCACAAAATTCTTCATTCAAGTGTTCTTCAAGTGTTCTTGGTGTTCTTCAAGAGTTTTGGTGCATATCTTGCAAAGGATTTCAACTTCTACTCAAAATCATATTCTAAATACTTCAAAGTAAGTAAACACTAACTTATTTCATCATACTTTTATGTTTATATAAGTCTTGCATAATATATATAATCACCAACAACAATAAGTTTCATAAAAACTCAAGTTTATAAGTTTCTAGTTTTTATTTTTAAGTTGTTTCTTTAAATGTGCATATGAATATATGAACACATTATAAACATGTTAATATTATGAAAACATGTGTTATATATGTGTTATATAACTTTTATAACTTTTATACAAGTAGTCTTTAAAAAAACAACAAGAATCATAAGTTGTTTTAAGGTTATAAACTACGGATTTTCGGCAGAAAATTTATATCGACTTTGAAAAATCATAACTAATTCATAACTCAACGAAATGAGTTGATTCTTGTCTCAAAAGTTAGATCTATGTCTTAACTATAGATCTGTAATTTTTCATAATTTATTTTGGAGTTTAAGACCTCCAGAAATCATTTGGGAAAACGAAAGTTTGACAGCTCAAAAATGGCCAACATAGCGTTTTTAACGAGCTTTTTCACCAACCTAAACAACTCGAAAAATGGTCATTCTTGATTCTAAAAATCCTTTGTATATAGTAGTTTAATGTCCTAGAAAACCAAAGTCTAAAACATTTTGGAGCTTGGTCAAAAACAGCCTCAAAGTAGGCCGAAAAACCTCCGAAAAAGCTGGAAAATTATATATATATAAACTTGACGTTTTAAGCAAATTTTATTTATAAACTTGTAATGTTGGGTGATTTAAGACATAAAAATCTATAGATATGTATATATCACTATATATTATAGATATTAAGTCCTTATTATCATTTAGGACCCATTTAATCTCGCTCGGTGCATCATCCGTCACTTTACGCTAAAAGCTTTTTACGTTAGATTTTTGCCATCGCAATTCCGGTGAGTTCTCATAGCCCCTGTTTTCACTGTTATGTTTTGGGGATGAAATACATGCTTCGTTTTTATATGGACACGGAAATATCTTCATTTCTATTATGTATTACACATTGGGTTCCATTAGCTCTCATATCATGAACCGTTAATTGCATTTATTTGTAAGCGCAAATATATTGTGGATAGATCTATTAGGAGTCATGTCCCCCACTCGGGTTAGTTGGATTGGCTAACAGCGGGAGCATATACATTCAACAAACGGTATTGCGTATGGGAATACTTCACAGAGCAAACTTATTTTAAATTAAGCTTCGGTTGCATGATGGTTTATATGTATTACATAACAAGGAATTTATGATTTTATAAATTCAATCTCTATTATTGTTGTCCATACAAGTCAGATTTACGTGTAAACCTATGAGCTCACCAACAATTTTTGTTGACGTATTTTAGCGTGTATTTTCAGGAAATTAAGGCAAGTATGCCTCGGACGAATTTTACTTTCAAGCTTCCGCATCCATGGAGTCGCATGCATATTCAATTTAACGGAGATTTAGCTGCATTATTTTGGATATTTTAATTATGTAATTAAATCTTTGTATTTGTGCGAACTTCATTTCTCATGTAAAACATTACTATGCCTTAAAGTTTTAACGATGTATTTTAAAAACGTCCATATAGTGGTCGTTCATTATGATTATGGTTACGCTTCCGCACTCGTCACGCCTCGCTGCCAACCGGGGTAGCAGGGTGTGATATAGTCTTTCAAACTTCCCAGATCTACCCTCCCTTCTGATAATTTTTGCAATCACTTCAGCATTGGGGTCGTCTCCCAAGTTGATAAGCTCCTTCCAGGCCAATTCCTTCACCTCACATTTGGGAAATGTATTAAAGACTTTTAAGGTTCTCCTCAGATATCGAGGCCCGTCTCTTCTTTTAAGTACAAAAAGCTGCAATTCCATGTCGAAGAACCAGCTAAGGATGCCTCCTGACAGCTTTCCTGGATATGGCAATCTCATTTTCTTCTTTACAGCAATCTCAGTCTTTTTCTCTTCCTTTCTAAACCATAGCCTCCTCATCTCTTCTTTCGATTATTCCCTTTCAGCTGGATCAGATTCTGATTCTTCTATAGATGCCAAGTTAAGCTCATCTAAGTCTATCACATTCTGATCATTGTTTACATATTGTTCAGTGACAGGCTACTTCGGGATCAACACCTCATCAACATCATCATCCTCATCCTCTATAACTTCATCATCTGATTTTCAATCCACAACTTCTTCTGGGATAAATTCCCCTTCCTCAAGATCTTCTTGATCAAATCCAAACTCATCTTCATCATCAAGATCTATTAACGCTTCAATCATCCCATGCTCAACGTCTTTTGAAGCTTCAGGAGCCTTTCCTTTTTCTGAGGCTTCACCTTCTCTCATGCTTGACGAACTAGGATTCCCTTGAATGCTTGCTTGCTAAGCAGTCTTTTGGGAAAGATCTGTTAGCTCACCTTCTTTCTGTGCATCTGGATCATCGCCTTCCTCATCTTCTCTCCTAACTTTCCTCAACTGATCATCCTTGCTGCTACTCTCCCCCTGAGCTCGTAGATCTTTCAAAATCTGCTCATTGAGAGTCTGCATTGTCTGAATTTGTCCTTGTTGGTCAGCCACAGTTGTTTTTAACTCGGCATTCTCTTGATCCAAGCGAGCTTTGTGCTACTACAACTCTTTCACAACTGTTGATAGTTGGTGAATTTGGAATGTTTGGAAGTCCACTTTTCCCTTCAACTCAGTGAACCACTAATTCTCTGTGAACGAATTCGAAGTAGATGGAATGGAGGCGGATGTAGATGGAGCTGTGGTTGATGATGATGGAGTAGCAGGCAACACAGATGGAGAAGCTGAAGTGGATGGAGCTCATAAATCTATGCCTTTTCGCTCTGTGCCTAGGATCGACAGGAACTTCTTCTTCTTCTTCAAATTCAGACTCTTCGGTCTCTTCATCAATAAGTATCGGCCTTGTCATTATGCTAACAACTAGCCTCGATCCATATCTTCCAATTGTGATATCTGGATCTTCAGCTTCAGAACTCTATTCAGAATCTGACTCGGACGCGGTCTCTACGTGACCTTCAGCCGGAGTCTGTTCCCTATCTCCTTCTTCTTCATCCTGGACCTCTGTGTCCATAAACTCAGCATCGGAAGGCTGATATTCATCAATCTCCTTAAACTTGTCATGGAAATCAGCTGGAGGCTCTAAAACATCCTGAACCAGTTGTTCAGCAATATTCTGCTCCGTAGCTGTTCCCTGAGCCCATATTTCCTCTGGAGTTTGCTCCCTCTGGTCGTATTGAGGAGCCGAACTCGATGGCCCAGCAGCTTTAGTATCTAGATGTGGGCGGGTAGTGGTTCTAGCAGCCGGAGCTCTTCTAGCCGGTGCTCTTTGCCTTTGTTGTCGTTGTTGCTGTTGCTGTTACTGTTGCTGTTGCTGTTGCTGTGGGACTTCACCAGTCCAATCTTCACCCATTGGGGCAACAAAATCTGGATCTATGACTGCCCCAAACAAAGGTGCCACTTGGGGCCTGATAGCTCAGCCCTTGTAGTGTTATGGGTCTTGCAGTCAGCAAAAATGCGTTTATCGATCAAAGCCACTCCACATTGATCTAGAAGTGGTGGTAAATTCGGCAAGAAATGGCATATGATCATCATGGCGAAGCGAGGATACATAGAAAATCATTCCCTGATCGGAGCTGTGATTTGGTGCACGAACTCCCCGAAAAAGATTTCGGAAAAACTAAACTTCTTGTTGTATACCAAAGCTATCAACGCAGATTGCAATTTGGACACCATCGTGTCAAAGCCCGCCTTCTTTGGGGCAAAACACACCATAATCACGTGGATAAGATACCGCCATTGGCCAATCAATCCACTTTTAACGTATGAAGCCTTCGTTATATCTTGGGCATAACCCATCCTCAAAAAGGCAGCTTGCGGAATGGGTAATGGAAAATCTATTGGGCCTGCTTCTTGTTCCTCAGTGCCCAGCTGTAGAATCTGCCTCAACATGTTAGTCGAAAACACTATTGGTTGACCGGCTACTCGTGTTCTCAGCACCGTATGGGTAACCGTGCAGTCTACTTGCAGATGCTCCCAAAATTATCGCACGTACGTCAGGTAATTTGTAGATTGTGGATGAGTGCATAGGATACGCGAGACTGAGTCAGGAATTCAATCATTTGACGATACGGTTGTGTCTCTGGCAATTGGAGATCCACTGCCATGACCATATTGTGCTTATTATAAAAAGCACGATCACCCATATCTGCATACAAAATTAGTAAATAAAAATAAAGTGAAATTTGTTATTTTCGAATTTGTAAAACTTCGAACTTGCATAAGTTCGAAGTCCAACATATTCGAACTAAGACAAATTTGAGATTATTTAAAACCATTCGAGTTTAAATAAATTCGAGATAGATATTCGAACTTGACTGACTTCGAACTTATAAATATTTCAACAAGTTCGAACTTTCTGACAAGTTCGAACCTGAAGAACAAGTTCGAAGTCGGTCATATTTATCTTATAAATTAAGATTTTAACCCCATTTGACTTAATCAACAACAAAATCTAGTCCTATTAGGTTCAAATCAAAGTTATTTATCACTTATTTGAAGTTTTATCTTTTAAAACTCGTGATTTTAAACCAAGTAGTTTCAAATAATATAACTAGCAAAATAGGTCGATTTTTGCCACAATAAAGTCCTAAACTACACTTACTTAGTATTATGATTAATAGAATACCCTAGTATACGTGTATGTTCGAGAAATAGAGGCAAAACTTCGAGGATTAGGACGAAATTCGAAATCGGTATGTTCGAGATTAAGTTCGAGATCGCCGGATGATAAGTTCGAGAAAACAAATTCAAGGGTAGGTGTTTTAAATGAAGTACTGTTGACCCATTTATATCAACTACCTTGGAACTTAGCATAAGTTCGAACTTCCTGTCAAATTCGAAGTTCAGTTCGAATTTGTCTGAATTTCGAACTTATGTGATAATTTTAAAAATCCTTGAATAAAATTCAACTTTTTCAACTTTTTCAACTTTTTCGGGTAACGGAATTTCACTGAACCCGTCCAGAATCTTATCATATCAATCTCATGTCAATATCATCATCTTTTATCTTTAAAATCTTTATTTTATATCTGATTCTGATAACTGACAACTCATCTATCTTTCTTTCATTCATATTCTTTGTTTCTTTAAATTCTCAAAGGACCAGTATATATATATATATATATATATATATATATATATATATATATATATATATATATATATATATATATATATATATATTAATATATATAATCAATTTGCTAATTATCTTGTTTAATTTATGCGTTGTCCATGTGTTTTATTCAATATATTCGAATTTAGGGATAAATTCGAATATGTTGCTAAATTCGAAAGTATGTATCTCGAACATAAGGTCAAATTCGAATCATAGGGTTAAATTTGAAAATTACATTCGATCGTAGTACTAAATTTGAAGGCATAGGCTCGAATTTATGGTCAAATTCGAACACTTGGTTCGAATTTAGCTACAAATCGAATTTGATCTTGGTATTTCGAATTTGTTCGTGTTTTGCAGCTTTTAAACATATATTTCTAAGTCTAAAATCATGAATATGTTAAGTATTAAATCTAGGTTCGATTCTATTATACATATTCTAACAGATTCGAGTTAATTTCTCAAGAAAATAACCTTAAATCAAATCACTAGATGAGAATATGACATTTTCTTCAAAACCGAAAAACAAAGAAATCAGAAAACAACAATTCTTACATCAAATTCGTACTAAACCACGCATGCAACTGTAGATTGTTGTAGTATTCTTCGAGACTTTTCCGATGACGTATAGAACTCGATAATTGGCCGGTCGGTTTGGGAGAAAAACTAGAGAGAGAGTAGAGAGAGAGTAGAGAGAGAGTAAAGAGAGAGAGTGTCAAGTTTCAGAAATGGTGATTAATGGCCTTATTAGGTTTATATACTTCATTTTATCATTTTGTGTAATTAACCCACTTTCATTTTGTATCTTACATCTCTTTTATTTAATTATCTTTAATAATTTATTAAATCATAATTTAAATATTTATATAATTTAATTAAATATTTCATAACTTAATTAAATTATAATTCAAATAATGTAATAAAATTACATTATTGATTCGAAATACCGAAATTAAGTTTAGCTAAAGACTAGGTTGTTACAGAATGGGCTAAGTATCTTTCATAACATCTTCAGATTCCCAAGACTGATGCGAACCTTTGTGGTGTTTTCACTGGACGAGCACCATCTGTATGTCTTTATTTCTAAGCTTTTTGGTATTCGAGTCCAGAATACATTCTGGCTCTTCAACCACTTGAAGCTTTTCATCAACTTGAAGATTAACATGTGGTATTTGTACTTCTCTTTCATCGGCTAGGCTCTTTCTCAAGTGACTAACATGGAATACGGGATGTATTCCCACTAAGTCAGATGGCAATTCAAGACAATAAGATTGATTCCCTATCTTTTCCACAATCTTGAATGGACCGATGAATCTTGGAGCTAGCTTGTTTCTCTGTATGAACCGTACCACATTCTTCATTTGGGATACTTTCAGCATCACCTAATCGTTAACCGCAAAGCTGATAGATCTTTGTCGATTATCATAGTATGACTTCAGCCTGCTTTGAGCTTTAAGAATGTTCCTTCTGACGAGTTGAATCTTCTCATGAGTAAACTGTAGAAGGGCAGGTCCTGCTATTGGCAATTCACCTGTTTCGCGCCAACAGGTGGGAGTTCTGCACTTTCTTCCGTACAAAGCTTCAAAAGGAGCCATCTTGATCGTTGAAGGATAACTGTTATTGTATGAGAATTCGACCAGAGGTAAGTTGTCATCCAAGTTACCACCTAGATCAAGAACACAGGCACGAAACATATCTTCAAGAGTAAGGATAGTGCGTTCACTTTGGCCATCTGCACTTGGGTGATAAGCAGTACTCATAGAGATCCGAGTACCCATCCCGTCTTGCAGATCTTTCCCGAATCTCGAAGTAAAACGACTATCACAATCAGAGACGATAGATTTTGGCACACCATGACGAGAAATGATTTCAGTGATGTACATTTGTGCCAATCTATCAGGAGAGTACGTTTCTTTCATCGGTATGAAATGTGCTTACTTTGTTAATCGATCCACGACTACCCAGATGGAGTCGGGTTGTCTCTTGGTTTTCGGCAACTTCGTGACGAAGTCCATTGTTATATGCTGCCACTTCCACTCAGGAACTGGTAGTGGTTGCATATCCCCGAAGGGTTTCTGGTGTTCTGCCTTAACCATTTGACATACTCTGCAGCTTTCAACATAATGACCGATGTCTTTCTTCATTCCTGGCCACCAATAATCGGCTTTCAGATCAAAATACATCTTTGAGCTGCCAGGATGAACAGATAACTTGGACTGATCGGCTTCTGATAGAAGAGTGTTGCGAATAGAACCATATTTAGGAATCCAGATTCAGTTTCCCTTGAGACAATGAAGTCCCAAATGATTTATAGATAGAAATTGAAGTTGCCCTTTAAGATTTTCAGAACCGATATTCTCTTTTTTCAATGCTTCAACTTGAGTAGATATGATGTCTTCGATAAGATCTGAAGAGAATACTAAAGGAGTTAGGGCATAGCAACACTTTTCTGGATACGTCTTTTTACTCAAAGCATCCGCGACCACATTTGCTTTGCCGGGATGATATAAGATCTCGCAATCATAGTCCTTGATAAGCTCCAAGGACCGACACTGTTTCATATTCAGATCCTTTTGAGTAAAGAGATGTTTGAGACTCTTATGATCAGTGTAAAGCTGACATCGAGTCCCATAGAGATAGTGACGCCAGATCTTCAGTGCAAAGGTAACGGCAACCAACTCAAGATCATGAGTTGGTGCACTTTTCTCGTAGTCTTTCAATTGCCTTGAAGCATAGGCAATAACTTTTCCCCTTTGCATTAGAACACATCCTAAGCCAGTACCAGATGCATCGCTGTAAACGACAAAGTCATCATTACCTTCTGGTAAGGCTAGGATCGGCACTTGAATCAACTTTTGTTTCAAAGTTTCAAATGCGTCTTGTTGTTTATCAGCCCATACGAAAGGTGTATTCTTTCATGTTAGCATCGTGAGCGGCACAACAATCTTCGAGAAGTCCTTAATGAATCGCCGATAGTAACCGGCCAATCCAAGGAAACTTCTGATTTCCGAGGCATTGCGAGGCATGTGCCATTTTTGATCGGCCTCGACTTTAGACGGATCGACTGAAATACCTTCGCCAGAAACAACATGGCCAAGGAATTGGATCTATAAAGAGATCAAGGCAGAATATCAAGTTTTGTTTGACACAGAGAAACTTAGAATTAACTCAAGACAATGTAAACTTATACCTGTCTGAGCCAGAATTCGCACTTAGAGAATTTTACGTAGAGTCTTTCTTTTCTCAATAACTTTAGCAGTTGTCCTAGATGAATAGAATGATCAGCCTCCATTTTGGAGTAAATCAGGATATCCTCTATGAACACGATAACTGACTTATCTAACGTCGGTCTGCACACGCGATTCATGAGATCCATGAACGCCGCTGGTGCATTTGTTAAACCGAACGGCATCACGACAAATTCGTAATGTCCGTATCTTGTTCGGAAGGCTGTCTTTGGAATATCCTCATCTCTTACTTTTAGCTGATGATACCCAGAACGAAGATCAACTTTGGAGAAATAGCTTGCTCCTTGTAGCTGATCAAATAGATCATCAATTCTGGGCAGAGGATATTTATTCTTGATAGTGACTTTGTTCAACTCCCAATAATCGATGCACATTCGGAGAGTTCCATCTTTCTTCTTTACAAATAAGATAGGTGCACCCCACGGAGATGAACTCGGTCGGATAAATCCCTTTTCTAACAGTTCTTGCAATTGTTTCGACATTTCCTGCATTTCTGTAGGCGCAAGTCTGTAGGGAGCTTTAGCAATTGGAGTCGCACCAGGAACTAAGTCAATACCGAACTCAACTTGACGTTCCGGTGGCACTCCAGATATATCATCCGGGAATACGTCTGGGAACTCACAGACGATTGGGATATCAGACATGGATTTCTTATTGGCTTCAGAGCTGGATTCAGACGAGACATAGCATAAATAAGACTCGTGTCCCTTAGACAGATACTTGTGAGCTTTTTCAACAGTTATGAAGCAGTGAGCACCTTTTCGCTTCTCGCCTTTAATTTCCAATACTCGGCCGTCTGAAGACTCAATCTTGATGATCCGGCGGTTGCATACGATCGTAGCTTCGTTATTCAGTAGCCATTCCATGTCGATAATGACGTCGAACTCTTTTAGCGGAATCGGGATAAGATCAAGGTTGAATACAATATTATCGATGAGTGGAGTGCAGTTACGGTAAACAGAATCAGACATAACATAGTTGTTACTGGCTGTCTCAATATCAATCACGACAGGAAGCTTGGATGGAGATTTTGATAATCATTGCGCAAAAAAAGTCGATATAAAAGAACGACTAGCGCCGGAATCGAATAATACGCGAGCAGGCATCGAATTTAAAAGAAACATACCGGTAACCACGTCAGGGGTTTCCTTTGTTTCCTCGGCTGTTATCTGAAATGCTCTAGTCCTTGCGGTTGGCGTTGCAGCTGAACTTTTCATTGTAGATCCTCCAGCTGATTACTGTGGTTGAACTCGTTGTCCACTCCGACATTGATACATGAAGTGTCCTCGTTTTCCACATTTCGCACACCCAAGTCCTCGCTGAGGGCATTCTTCACTGCTGTGACCGATTCTGTTACACGCAAAACAAGTGACGTCGTCTGGGTTACACAGCCCCAAATGTGATTTTCTGCATCTCTTGCAGAATCGTGGCTCGTTCGTAAGCGAGTAGGCTTGCGCTTTCTGAGGCAAACTGTACTGCTGAGATTGCTGAGGTTGCTGTGACTGGGACTTGTTAGACTTAAAGAATCGACCGAATCTTTGCTTCTTTGGAGGAGATGGACATGTCGGGTTCGCTGATGGAGCGTAGAGCTGATCGCCGTACTCTAAATATCCCCTCTCGATCTGTCTAGCCGCTTCAACCATTTCCAGATAAGACTTGTACTTTATCGCGCTCATCGGGTGTCGGTATCTCGAGTTAAGCCCTCCGTGGAATCGATTCATCTTCCTTTACTCAGTAGCTACTTCATACGAGGAGTAACCACAAAGCCGTGAAAATTCATGCTCGTATTCATCAACAGTTTTGGTTCCTTGGGTCAGCTGCATCAGTTGAACCTCTATCTTATCTCGTTGATCCATAGGACAATACTTTGCTTTGACCATGTCAAGGAACTGGTCCCATTCTAAAGTTTGTATTACCTCTTCTCCATATATGCTCCTCTGTGTTTTCCACCAAGCATGGGCAGCACCAACGAACAACGCAGACGCATAACTCACCTTCTTTGATTCTAAGCAGTCAGAGATTCTAAAGATCTCTTCAGTATGGCTGATCCAATCCATCACTTGAATTGGATTAACAGTACCCTCAATGTTCAGGGCACCGCTTGCTTTGAAATCTTTGAACTTACAGCCTTTCGGCTGCTCAATTTGGGCATCAGGTGTAGAATTATCAGAATCAGATTCATTATTCTGGACTTGTTTATCTTTTCTCTTATTCTTCTTATCATCATATCTTTTAGCTTCGGCCTCATCTCTGGCCTGAAACTGTTCTTGCATAATCTTAATTTTTTGTTCAGAGTGTTGGGCTAATAGCTGTTGCATCATTTCAAACATTTGTTGTGGAGTCATGTTGTTGGGAATGTCACCTGATCCTGACATCTTAACTGAAAATTTAAAATCATTTAACTATCAGTTTATAGACTTAGATCTACGTACCCTTTTTCCCATCCTAACAGTCTGTACATCCTATCTCAGTTCAAACCACCTAAATGATTAATACATATGTACTACTTCAGTTTGAGACCAACTATTACTCACGTAATACCTGATTCACTCAAACTATGGGCTCTGATACCATCCTGTGAAGACCTCCCCTCATGGGACAGTCCTCAGAGTCTAGGTCCCACATCATGCAATACGATATCAATCAAACTAAGATAGAGTAATTATGTTGCGGAATATTAAATTACGAGCACAAACATATTAGGATAAGTTTAATACCGTTTACAGTTTTTAAATTAAACTTATAAAGGGCACAAGTCTAATCTAATTCATGTCATCATATAATCAAGATAAATCTACCCAGCCCACCATATTATCATCATCCAATTAGTACCAAAAGGGGGTTTGCTGAGTAGAGGTCTATGAAAACTTCTGTCTTGACCTTTGTAAGACCTAAGCACTAGGTCCGGCAGGTGACTTTCCTTTATCTTTTCATGTAAAAATGTGAAGTAGCAACTGTAAGCAATGCTTAGTGAGTAAATAGATTTTCAAATTAACATGCGTTATCAAGCGGATCATAAATTCTAGCGTGATATGTCTTGACTGCCGCTACAGCCCTCATGATTGGGACATAGAAGTCATAGAGTCGGATGATGTTCAAGCCACGCTCACGCTTAAATCGTGGGGATCAGCCACATATTGGGCTAGATACCAGTAAATCAACATGGCGGAACATCGGAGGGTCAGTACCAAGTTCAATAGAACTGGTGAAATAGCCAGGTCTTGAACAATAGACCGACAAGGCTAATCAAGCTGAATCAATATGTCAAGTATATGCAATGATGAAGCATACGTAATCAAAGTCATGATAGGAATAATCTCAAACAATATCCGAGATGAACTGTAAATGCAATATCATGTGAAATGATGATCAAATAGCTATCATGATCCACTGGGCAACACCGAACCATGGGGTGCACATGTCACAATCCAGCTGATAATATGAATGTCAATCAATCTAACATCAACAATATGTCTCAACCGGAAATTTCTAGCATGTTAAATCTGAATATCTACAACTCACATGTCTGGGGTCTTTATCAAGCAGATGTATATATCCACCACCTGAGTTATCTCAGGATTTTTATCTTTGTCAATTTGTTCTCAGTCAATTCTTTTCAAATCAAAGACCCGCTTTCATTCTTTAAATCTTTATATCTATGTTCAGAATTTCACTGAACCTGTCCAGAATCATATCATATCAATCTCATGTCAATATCATCGTCTTTTATCTTTAAAATCTTTATTTTATATCTGATTCTGATAACTGACAACTCGTCTATCTTTCTTCCATTCATATTCTTTGTTTCTTTAAATTCTCAAAGGATCAGTATATATATATATATATATATATATATATATATATATATATATATATATATATATAATAATTTTTCTA
>JAANYP010004355.1:0-22286 GCA_020465985.1 Centrapalus pauciflorus
AGAACTTAATTAAGCTGTTAAAAGTTGCAACGGACGATAATAATGCTGATTTATTTAACAAAGCTTTTGATAAGTCATGTTTTGAGTATTTAGTTCAACTAAACGGAATGCGTAATCCAGAGTAACTTGACCTTAGTAGAATTTATTTCTTTTTATAGCATTAGAATTTCTTTCCTTTTATAGTAAGTCTAGTAGCTAAGTAGAAATTCTTTCCTTTTATAGTAAGTTAGTAGGTTATTCTATTTTCTTACTCTTATTTATGAAAAACAAAAGAAAAAAGAGAGAAAACCATAAACAAAATTCAAAAAAAAAAGAGAATATCAGAAAATGAGTTAAGCCTTAGATATATAGGTTCAAAGTGACGAAAATTAGCACAGTTGATACAATCTTTAAGTGTTAAGCTTTCATGCATAATGCACCTAAAACTCTAAGTGTTATACATTATCTAGTTTGATGTGTTGGAAGGCATAATACACGAAGGGAGTCTCAAGGCTAATAAAATATTCAAGAAAAAGTCAGACGTGTCACTAACTTAGATGTATGACCAAATGGTCTTAATTTTTATGTTAGAGACATACAGACATTGATTCTAAATGAGGTATGCAAATTTTCTGGGGGATGTATAGCAACATTTGATACATCTTAAAGAAAAGAAAAGAATAGAAAAATCATGATACTGAATGGAGAGTCAAAACAAGTAACTCTGTTGTACGTAAGTACAGACCTGTTGCCTCTGGGTTGACTCGAGTTTGCAAGATAAGTCGCTTTGTTGTACGTCAGTACAGACCTGTCACCGCTGTCTTGCTAGCTTTAAAATAAACTTTAAGACAAACTAAGACACTCTGTTGTATGTTAATACAAAACTGTGTCCGACGTTTGACTTTTAAAAAAAATTTGCAATACCGAAATGTTATAATCACTGTGTGTATGCCTTGATCATAAAAGTATGTCTAAGTATAAGTCACGTAAGGTAATTTCTTGATAAATAAAAAGGCCAAGGGATATTCCAAAGTGTAACATGTTTAAAGGGAAAATAATACCAACAATCGTCTAGAAATGTGTGTCACGACAAACATTCAAAGGAATCTAAAAATTCCTAAGTGTGAAAGTAAGATGCTGAAAGTGCGTATTCGACACTGCTATCTGATTGAACCTATCTTTGACTTTCTCTCCAAAAATATTCTGTTAGTCTTAAGTATAGGTTGTAAATTTAAAAGTATTGTAGATTAGTTTAAGTTTAAATTTTGTTCAAAAATTTTACTTTATTTTATTTTAACTTATTTTTACTTTATTTCATTTCATTTTATTTTATTTAGGAAAATGGTCAAAGTTACTGAGGATGCATTGTTAGTTGAATAAACAAACATTGCGTGAAAGTCTTGTGCTTAGTGTATATAAATTTTGCATAGCTTGTTCCGCTACACGAACAAGTTGGAAAAGTTGAAAAAGTTGAATTTTATTCAAAGATTTTCAAAATTTTCATTTAAATTCGTATTTAAGACAAAGTCGAATTAACATTCGAAATTGTCAGCAAAGTCGAGTTTTAAGACAAATTCGAATGTGGTTAGTATATAAAGGTCAACAGTGAACATTCATTGTCACCTACCTTCGATTCTAATCCTTCGAACTTGCTTAGAGCGATTTCAAACTTGTTTCTTCGACTTTACCGATTCGAATTTCTCATCTATTCATCAAAGTTTTGTACTTTGTGTTCGATTCTACACACAAATCTAGGTATAAACATCATTGTTGTACATGATTTAGGTAGTTTAGGAATCAATTTTAGCAAAAATCGACAAATTTTGAGGTTTTAAGGGTTTTGAACTTTGTGATTCAAAATCACAATGTTTAACCGGAGAAACTTCAAATAAGTGACATATATCTTCGATTAGCACCTACTAGGACTAGTGAATGCTATTTTCTAAGTCTAATATGGTTTAAATCTTGGATTTTTGTTTGAAAGTGCCGACTTCGAGTTTGTTCATAGAGTTCGAATTTGTCAGTATATTCGAACATGTCAGCAAACTCGAATTTAAGTCAAATTCGAACATGTTATTCGAGTTTATCATTAAAATCGAAATGTCATTCGAGTTTATTTTAAATTCGAAATCTTTTGCATAATTTTAATGTCAAACTTGTAGAAATTCATATGTGTTGGATTTTGAACTTACATAAGTTCAAAATAATACAATATTTGGATTTAATCAAGTTTCATTTTTATTTTGTACCTTCTAATATACTTTATTCTTTAATGTGTAGATATGGGGGAAAGAGCTTTCTTTCAAAAGCATAATATGGTCGTTTCGCCGGATCGTGAGCTTCCTGAAGCTTAGGCGTTTCGACAAATGGTGGATTTCTTAGCCAATTCCAGGGTGTCGTATGCCATTTCTGACAATGTGCAGATCGTACTGCTTTATGTCAGACAGTTTTGGGATCACCTGCAAGTTGATTGTACGGTGACACCGACGGTGTTGAGGACTAGAATCGCCGGGCAGCCCCTTGTATTTTCTGCAGATATGCTTCGAAGAGTTTTGCAGTTGGGATCAGTCGAACAGGAAGCTGGGCCTATTGACTTCACCTTGGAAGTAAGGCAAGCAGCCTTTTTAAGGATGGGGTATGGCCTGGACATAGCTAAAGCGTCATACATGAAGAGTGGTCTCATAGGCCAATGGAGGTATCTTGCGCATGTCTTTATGGTGTGCTTTGCACCTAAGAAGGCCGGATTTGATTACATAGTGTCAAAGATGCAGTCGGCAATGATCGCGTTGGTTTATAATAAGAAGTTCAGCTACTCCGAGATGTTCTTTGCGGAGTTTGTTCATCAAATAACTACTCCAGCAAGCGAAGGGTTTCTGATGTATCCAAGGTTTGTAATGATGCTGATACGCAATTTTTTGCCAAACCTGCCGCAGTTACTGGATATTCAGAGTGTCGCTGTTATCGATAAGAGAATTTTTGCGGCTTGTCAATCACACAACGCCCATAGCGGTGACGTGGTGGGACCACTGGATGCACCTCTCTTAGGTGCCGTGGTAAATCCAGATTTTGAAGCTCCGGAGGGTGTGAACTAGGCTGGGGAAATGCCGCAGCCACAGTAAGTACAACCACAGCCACAGCAGTAGCAACAATAGCAACGTCCTCCAGCACAACAAAGAAGGAGGCCTAGAGCTCAAGATAGATCTACTCAGGCATCAAGGCCAAGCTCTAGCAGGATACAAGAGTCGGTAGAAGCAGGTCCGTCATCGGACGCTGCGGGTCCTTCTTGTGTGCCACCAGTGTTAGATCCACGAGTGTAAACTTGGGACGAAATATGGGCACAAGGGACTCAGGCCCAAGAAGAGATTACAGCTGAGCTAGTTGATACAATCTTAGAGCCTTCAGCTAGTTTTGATGACCTTATGCGCGAAATTGATGAATATCAGCCAGAGGTAGAGGGTCAAGCAATGACCACCTCTGAGTCGTCATCAGAAGAAGCTGAAGAGATAGAGGTAGAAGCAGCAGCTGTTGAATCGGTTAATCCGTCTGTCAATCCGTCTGTTCGGATAGGAAGATATGGATCAAGGGTTGTTGTAGGTGAAAGGGAGACAGAAAAGAGAGCATCTAGAGATTCTGATGAAGATGACTCTGATTTTGTGGCCGAAATTACTACTCCGTTAGTGCCTAGGCTGTTGGTACACCTTGTGTGACGATAACAGTCTAAGTATAGTTGGCATTTTGTATAAGTCAAATTACGTAATATTGTATATTGGCTAGTGTTTGACATATGTGATTTTGGGTGTTTGATATTTATTGTTTGTATGTTTGAACTTGGTGTAACATATTACAAGAAGTACAAACATAAAGTCCAAAGATTAATTCAAACATAAGTTAAAACATATGTTCAAATAGAAGTTTGACATGTGAAATTCGAATTTAGGGTAAATTCGAATTTATCATGAAGTCAAATTCGAATTTTTCATGTGGACAAATTCGAATGGGCCTTGGGCCTGGTTCGAGTTTGTCCCAAGACAAACTCGAAATGGTCAGTATAATTAAGGATTAACTCGAATAATTATGAGACTTTTGCAGAATTTCGGAGAGTAATTAAGCAAAGGCGATCTCGAGTTTACTAGTAATCAGAGAGCGTTTTTGGAGAGAATCATCGTGTAGGTACGTTCATCGTTGTTCGTATAACATCGTGGTAGTCTCCGTGTTCCGTGCGTGTGATCTTACCGTCAAGCCGCTAACGAGGATTCCGCACTCGTTCGACGGTGTCGCGTCTAGATAGATCCGTAGAGATAAGACCTTACGAGTGGTATCAGATCCAACGGGGTGTTCTTCGTGTTCATAAGCAACATCCTAGGTTTCTTGACGTTTTGGACGGTTATTAACACGATTTTTGAGGTTTTTCGAGCTTATCAAATTAGATTTCGGGAAATACTTTGTTGTAGTTCAAATTTTTGACCAAAATCAGTATTTTTACTAGTAAAAATAGTGATTTAATCTGAAAAACTTGAAAAACTCGAAGTATTAGCCATTTTTCGAATTTGCGGCGCTCGAGTTTAGTAAGGAAGTATTAGGGTTTTCTACAATTTCGAATTTGACCAAAATACGTTACTTTCGAGTTTCCTTAATGTTTAATTCGAATTTGGCCAGTTCGAATTTGCTTGGATTTCGATTTTACACCAAGATCGAATTTGGACATTCGAGTTTATTGAGTTTTCGAATTTAAGTGGACATTCGAATTTAGCTTGGGTTTCGAGACTACTGGACGTTCGACTTTGTTGTTAATTTCGAATATAGCTGGATTTAATAACTTAATTCGAATTTAATCCAAAATAGGTTTAAATTTAATTAGTTTCGAATTTACCTAAATTCGAAAGAATTAATTTAAATTAATTTCGAATTAAATTAATTAAGTTTGAATTCAAATATATTTGAAACAATGACAAGTCTGCAGAGGTTTATGGAGATGGATCACGAGGTTGGAAAGGCGAATTCACCACCGAAGTTGATGAAAATTGAGGATTATTACTGGTGGAAGGATAGGTTTGCCGACTTCGTGAGATTTAATGATATGCGAATGTGGATCTGTATCGACGAAGGATACATTCCACCTACAGCTAAGGTCGAAGGTCGACAAAAAGTTGTGACTTATTCTAAGATGAAAGACGACGACAAAAAGCTGTATGAAGAAGAAAACCGTGCATTCGCTATCATTCGTATGGCGTTACCGCAGGAGATCTTGCACACCTTCCGTAATCAGAAGACAGCAAAAGAGCTGTGGGATGCGTTAGAGAAACGGTGTGAAGGTAACCCGAGGGTTAGAAAGAATTGAATGGAAATGCTCAAGCAGCAGTTTGCAATCTTCAAAGCATTGAAGAACGAAAAGCTGGATGAGACCATCACACGATTTTATCATTTGCTAATTGAGTTAGACAGCCACGATGTAGAGTATAGTGAAACGGAAAAAATTAACAAGATTTTGGATGCTTTACCGGCCAAATGGGAGATGTATGTGGCCTTAATAAAGCATGATGAAGATAAATTCTATACTCTGACTCTTGACAATGTTATCGGAACGCTGAGGGCATATCATTTTGAGTTACTGAAGAAGAAAATGGATTATGACCAAGTTCAAGATCCTGCTATGTACTTTGGGAAATCAAAGCCTTCAGTGGCAACTGAGTTGAAGACCGCTACAGCATTCTTCTCTGGAGAGACATCGTCACCGGCTGAGACAGAAGACTCACTAAGTAGGGCTTTCTTAGGGTTTGCTAGACTAGAAGAAAAGCAGCATCAGGCTACTCCGGCATCTACATCTCAAGGATATTCAAAGATGCCTATGAGCGCAAAATCGGCTGAAGACCATCTGAATCTGTTGGCTTCATTCGTGGCCGCTTACGGCAATTGCGTTCAGGGCAAAATTAACAATCCTGCACTTTGGGATGAGGATTACGATCAGGTAGACCCTGATGATCTTGAAGAGATGGATCTGTAATGGCAACTGGCCATGGTAACTCAGAGAGTTAAGAGGTTCATCAAAAGAACGGGTAGAAATCTGAATGTTAGTAACAATAAGATTGGATTCGATAAGTCCAAAGTTAAATGTTACAACTGTCAGGGGTTAGGACACTTCGCTAGAGAGTGTCAGAGACCTAAATTAGAGAATTACCAGGGACAGTATCAGAATCAATCGCAAGGGCGATATCTACCAAGTAGTTCAACCAGTCAAGCGAATATAGCTAGTCTATTATCGAATGTTACATCAGACAGACAGCTAGACGGAACTTATGACTGGAGTACACATCCAGAATCGAATGCTAGAGCCTTTATGGCTGAAGTGACTGAGACTGGAAGTGATGGGGCAGAGGAAATCACAGGGGACAACAGTCTGAATGAAAGCAGTCCGATGTGGGTAGAAAAGTCAGCTGATCAGAAAATTCTGGAGTTTGCCGCACAGATGGCCAACGTGGAATCAGATCATACCAAGGTAACTCTGAACTTTTCTCTTTTCCATGATTTGTGTGTTTTATGTGCTACGTCTAATGATAGGTTAAATTTAGTACTAGAATCACATCAAACCATATCTGCTCAAAATGAATCGTTAAAATTAGATAATGCTAGCCTAGTAGATATAAGGCAAGATCTTAGGGATAAGCTTAAGGCTGATGCACAGGATGTTATAGTTCTAAAGGACAAACTGAGCGAACAGTGTGTTAGATTAGAACTCATGTATGAACATGTTGAGGTATTAACCAAGGAGTTTAAATCCAAAGAAGTAGAGCTAGCCGAGTCCAAGGTAAAGGTAGCTGAGGTCAAAAGTAAGATTGAAAAGTTTAGGAACTCATCTCTTAACCTAGGGAAAATCTTAGATGCACAGCGTCAGTCTAAAAAGCCTGTAGGTCTAGGATATCATGAGAGTCCTCCACCTTTCAACGATAACTATGTACCTGAACCTCAGGAGAAAACGGAGGAATCAGTTGAATCAGAGGAAATACCGGAACCAGTGTCTGAAAGTGCAAAGGAAAATGAAACTAAGGTGACTGCTAATAACACCAAGATTAAGAAAGTTAAATTTGTGCCATCCTCTAGTGATAAACCTGTAGGACAACACAAAATTGACTTTAATGATCAGGAGGATGAACCAGTCACTATAGTTGATCCAAAAGAGCCAGACACTAGTGAGACAACTAAGTCAAAGGGCACACACAAAAAGTCAATTGATAAAATGTCTTGCTTTAGATGTCCCAAAAGGGGGCATGTTGCTTCTAGCTGTCCGCATAGAAAAGTAGATAATACACCTAAGACTGGCAAGCCGGAACAAATTAAGCCTTCTCAAAGTGTTGCAAGCACAAGTAGTTCTCAGAATGCCGAGAAAACTGTGCAACCTGCACCAAAATCTGATGTGAAACAAATGCCTGTGTCAGGTCGACCAAAAGAAGTGATTAGGACTAATTCACCAAATAGAGTCATTAATCAATCTAGGTCAGGACCGCAACAAAATTATAGGAATACCGCACCTAGCAGAGCTTATACTCCGGTTAGGTCACATACCCCTGTAAGACATCAAACACCAGGTAGAGCTCAGGGATATCAGACCCAAATGCATTATAATCGTAACTATTCAAGAGCTCCACAGCAAAATGCCTACACAAAGGCCGAGAGTGAACTTAAATCACTCTGCACCACAACAGACTCCTATTCAAAGACCCAAGTCACCTGAAAGGAGAGATGGGTATTTCAAAGAGTTTAAGTATGGGGACGAGAATGGTATTACCAAGTCAGTTATGGCTTGGGTTCCCCGTGATAACTAACCTATTTTCTTTCATGTGCAGGAGATAACTACAGGTCCAAAAAACAAATGGTTCGTCGACAGTTGTTGCTCCAGGCACATGACAGCGGAAAGAAGTCTACTTGCAGACTTCAATGGAGGGAATCAGGGATTTGTATCATTCGCCGGCAATAAGGAGGAAATATCACCGGTACTGGAGTGGTCACTAATGGGACTATCAAACTGGATCAACTTTATCACGTTGATAAACTGGTTCACAATCTCATTAGTGTATCTCAAATCTGTGATAAGAAGAACTCAATACTATTTACTGATACTGAGGCGTTAGTGCTAAAACCGGGGTTCAAAGTACCTGAAGAGTGGATACTGATGAGAGCTTCAAGGAAGAATGACCTGTACATGCTCGACATGAACAAGCCGGAATCTTCATTGGGACCAATCTGTCTGTTATCTAAAGCTTCAGAGACTGAGTCGGTTTTATGGCACAGACGTATGGCACAGACGTATGGCACACTTGCACCTAAGGAAAATGAACTACATCACGTAAAATGGATTGGTGCAAGGTGTTCCTATGAAGAGTTTTCAGTTCGAGGATAAGTGTATACCGTGCAAGAAAGGAAAACAACACAAAAAGGCACACAAGTCCAAGACTCAGAACGCCATCGCTGCCACATTCGATTTGTTGCATCTGGACCTCTTCGGACCAATCAACAAAAGGAGTATAGGTGGTAGTTGGTACTGTTTAGTTATTACTGACGATTACTCACGTTTTTCTTGGGTTTTCTTTTTAGGTACAGAGGACGAGACGACTGCTAAGCTCATCGGGTTCTTAGACCAAGTGGAAAATTCATAGGGAACGAGGGTTAAGCGTATCAGAAGTGATAACGGTACAGAATTTAAAAACACAGTTATTGGTGTATATTGCCTATCAAAGGGCATAGTGCATCAATTTAGTGCACCTTATGAGCCACAGCAAAATGGGATGGCCGAATGGAAAACCAGGACATTGATTGAGGCAGCAAGGACCATGCTATTGGATTCAAAGCTTCCTACCATGTTATGGGGGGAGGCAGCGAATACCGCGTGCCATGTTTTAAACCGGGCCCTTACTGTCAAATCATTGAACAAAACCTGTTATGAAGTTCTGAATAAGCGGCCACCAAATTTAATTGGCTTCGAACCTTTTGGGGTACCATGTACTTTAATGAAAACAAAACATCAACCAAAGTTTGGTGAAAAGGCTGACGAATGATACTTCCTAGGTTATGTGCCGAATTCACCAAATAAAAGGGTTTTTAATAAATCGAATGGTACAGTAGAGATTGTGTATAACATTGAAGTCACAAGTTATACACATGAACCCCAAACTGGTCCGGAATAGATATTTGATCATGACAAATTGTTTGCGACATTTAACATTCCTTTGGATGAAAATGCAGGTACAATTGAAAAGGACATGTCGTCATTAAATCTGAATGACGAGGGTCATAGTTTTCCGAGGACCACTTTTCAATCAACATCCGAGCCTACATCAACTGAATATAGATCTCCAGAAGTTAGTGATTCTGAAGTACCTACAAACGAAAATCAGACAACGAATTATAACTCTGAGGAAGAAAATGTGGAATCTGAAGTCGTTCCCCCGCTAGGAGAGATAGGATCAAAATTGGGAGATAATATGAGGGTTGACGAGATAGAGACATCTAGGATCAACAAGAATCATCCTATTGAAAGCATCATAGGAAGTCCTAATGCTGGTGTGAGGACTAGGTGTAGTTTAAATAACAACACTGTGTTGTTGTCGATGATAAATGACTCCGAGGCCTTTCATACCTGCCTATATTCATGTTTCATCTCGCAAGTAGAGCCGAAAAATGAGCAAATGGCACTAAAAGATAACTCTTGGGTTGAAGCGATGCAGGAAGAACTGTCACAGTTTAGGAAACTAGAAGTGTGGGAATTAGTTTCGTTACCTCGAGGAGAAATAGCAATAGGAACCAAATGGGTTTTTATATGCAAAAGAAATGATCGGGGTATAGTCACTCGCAACAAAGCAAGACTGGTGGTAAAGGGTTTCAACCAAGAGGAAGGAATCGATTACAATGAAGTGTTCGCGCCAGTGGCAAGGCTCGAAGCAATCCGTTTGTTTCTGGCATTTGCTTCCTTCAAGGGTTCTAAAGTTTATCAACTAGATGTTAAGAGTTCTTTCCTTCATGAGAAAGTGAAGGAACTGGTGTATGTGGAACATCCGCCCGGGTTTACAGATCCGAAGTATCCAGACAGAGTATATCGGTTAGATAAGGCTTTGTATGCTTTGCATCAAGCACCAAGGGCGTGGTACGAGACTCTATCCATCCATCTTTTAGAAAATGGGTTTGAAAGAGGGAGAATAGACAGTACACTGTTCGTGAAGCGAAAAGGAGAACATTTCTACTTGGTACAAGTGTAAGTCGATGATATCATTTTTGGATAACCAGACGAGCAGATGTGCACTGATTTTGAAAAGGTGATGAAGTCAGAGTTTGAGATGAGTGCAATGGGTGAGTTAAACTTCTTTCTTGGTTTGCAAGTCGAACAAAGGAAGGAGGGCATGTTTATTCATCAGACGAAGTATGTCTACGACATCTTAGAGCGCTTCGGGATGGAAGGAACCAAGCTGACAGCTCACTTCAGCACGCCGATTCAAGTGAATCACAATCTCGGACCGGGTACAGAAAGTGATACCGATGTGGATCCGACGTTATATCGGGCCATGATTGGGTCACTTATGTATTTAATTGCTTCTAGACCGTATATAATGTTTGCTGTTTGTATTTGTGCTAGGTTTTAAGCTAATCCGAAAGAGATGCACATGAAAGCTGTGAAGCGGATTCTACGATACCTCAAGTCGAAACCGAAGCTGGGACTTTGGTATCATGCGGAAGGAGATCTATGATTGGAGGCGTTCACGGATTCAGACTACGGAGGATGCAGCTTGACGCGCAAGTCAACAGCAATGCAAGAAACAAACTTCGGTAGTCGTGTCAACGTGCGAGGCCGAATATGTTGCTGCTGGTAGTTGCTGTTCACAGGTTCTGTGGATACAACAACAATTGTCGGATTATGGTTTGACTTATACTCATACTCCTATTAGGATAGATAACCAGTCAACAATTTCAATAACTAATAATCCAGTTAAACATAATAAAATTAAGCACATAGACATAAGACACCATTTTATACGTGATTGTGCTGAAAAGAACTTAATCAAGCTGGTAAAAGTGGCAACGGATGATAATAATGCAGATTTATTTACCAAAGCTTTTGATAAGTCACGTTTTGAGTATTTGATTCAACTAAACGGAATGCGTAATCCAGAGTGAGTTGACCTTAGTAGAATTTTATTTCCGTTTATAGCATTGGTTTTTCTTTGTTTTTATAGTAAGTTTAATAGCTTAGGATAGTTTCCTTTCATAGTAAGTTAGTAGGTTATTTTTATTTTCTTACTTTTATTTATGAAAAACTATAGGAAAAAAAAAAGAAAACCATAAAAAATTAAAAAAAAAAAGAGAATATCAGAAAAGGAGTTAAGTCTTAGATGCATAGGTTCAAAGTGACGAAAATTAGCACAGTCTTTACAATCTCTAAGTGTTTAACTTTCACACATAATGCACCTAAAAATTCTAAGTGTTATTCATTATCCAATCTGATATGTTGGTAGGCATAATACATATAGGGAGTCTCAAGGCTAATAAAATATTCAAGAAAAAGTCAAACATGTCATTAACTTAGATGTATGACCAATTGGTCTTAATTTTTATGTTAGAGACATACAGACATTGATTTTAAATGAGGTATGCAAACTTTCTGCGGATGTATAGCAACATCAGATACATCTTAAAAAAATGGAAAGAATAGAAAAATCATACTAAGTTAAGAGTCAAAACAAGTAACTCTGTTGTACGTAAGTACATACCTGTTTCCTCTGGTTTGACTCGAGTTAGCAAGATAAGTCGCTTTGTTGTACGTCGGTAAATGATTTTGCATAGTTTAAGAGTCAAAGATACTGAGGGTTCATTCTTAGTTGAATAAAATAAACACTGTGTGAATATCTTGTGCTTAGGGTAAATGATTTTGCATAGTTTATTCCGTTACACGAAAAAGTTGGAAAAGTTGAAAAAGTTGATTTTAATTCAAAGATTTTCATAATTGTCAAAATTTTCAAGTTAAATTCGAGTTTAAGCCAAAATCGAATGTATATTCGAATTTGGCAAGGACTTCGAGTTTGGCAGTAAACACGAAAGAGGTCACAAACTCGAAGGTGGTTAGTATAAATATGTCAACAGTGACATTCATTATTCACCTACCTTCGATTTTAGTAATTCGACGTTATTCAGAGAGATTTCGAGTTTAAGCTTCGACTTTACCGACTTCGAGTTTTTCACTATTTGTCCAGTTTTTGTCCATTTGTGTTCGAGCATTGTACCAAATCTAGGTATAATCAACATTGTTATACAAGAATTAGGATGTTTTAGACTCAATTTCAGCCAAAATCAACCGATTTTGAGGTTTTAATGGTGTGAATTTTGTAATTCACAATAACAAAGTTTGAACCGGTGAAACATCAAATTAGTGACAAATATCTTTGATTAGAACCAATTAGGGCTAATGAATGTAATTTTCTAAGTCTAAAATGGTTAAAATCTTGGAGTTTTGTGTTTAACACACCGACATCTTCGAGTTTGTTCATGGCTTCGACTTTGATCGTGACTTCGAGTTTGTCAATAAACTCGAAGAAGCTAATAAACTCGAAATGAGTGTTGTTTCGAATTTACCATTAAATTCAAATTATTTACTTAAAAATTTAACCAAACTTGTAGAAGTTCATGAGTGTTGGATTTTGAACTTACATAACCTCAAAATAAAACAAATTTGAATTTAAACAAGTATATGTTTATATTGATAATTCTAATATTTTATATACTTTATTGTGCAGATATGGCAGATAGAATTTTTGTTCAAAAGCATAATATGGTCATTTCTCCTGACCGTGAGCTGCCTGAGGCTCAAGCATTTCGCCAAATGGTGGATTTTTTGGCCGCTTCGAGGGTTTCATATGCCATTTCACATAACGTTCAGACCGTGCTGTCGTACGTTCGTGAATTTTGGGACCATTTGCAGGTCGACTGTACTGTTACTCCAATAGTATTAAGGACCAGGATAGCTGGACAGCCCCTTGTGTTCTTAGCTGATGTGCTACGCAGAGTGTTGCAATTGGGCTCTTCAGAGCAAGAGGATGGGCCGATAGACTTTCCATTGGCAGTTAGGCAAGCGACGTTCATCAGAATGGGTTATAGCCTTGATGTGGCTAAGTCCTCATATATGAAGAGCAGTTTAATCGGGCAGTGGCGATATCTTGCACACGTCTTCATGGTGTGCTTTGCTCCGAAAAAAGCAGGATTTGATTATATTGTTTCGAAGACTCAGTCAGGAATGATCGCGTTAGTCTACAATCAGAGGTTCAGCTATTCAGAAATGTTCTTTGCCGAGTTTGTTCATCAGATAACAGCTCCGGCACGAGAAAGATACCCACGGTTCGTGATGATGTTGATTCGACATTTCCTGCCGAATCTGACGCAGTTACCTGAAATTCAAAGTGTCGCTATGATTGACAAAAGAATATTTGCAGATTGTCAAGCACATAGAGGGGCATTAGCTAGGCCAGTGGAGGCACCACTTTTTGGTGCAATGGTTAATCCAGATTTTTAAGCCCCTGAAGGTGCCAACTGGGCCGTGGAAGTTCAAATTCCACAGCAGCCACAACAGCAACGGCAACAGCCCAGGCCTCAGCAACAAAGGATGAGGCAAAGACCATCAGTCAGACAGACTCAGGCCTCTAGGCCTTCAACAAGCCGAGTGCAAGAGCAAGGAGAAGCAGGTCCTTCAAGTGTCGCACCCGTAACTGATCCGCGGGTGGAAACATTGGAAGAAATATGGGCACAAGGACCTCATGCAAATGAGGAGATCACGTCTGAAATCGTTGGGAATATATTGGAGCCTACAACTGGGGAGGAAGATATCTTTAGGGAGATAGAAGAATATGTGCCCGAGGAAGCAGGTCAGGCAGTGACAACTTCTGAATCTGAATCAGAAGAAGTAGAAGAAATAGAGATTGAGGCACCAACCACAGAACCAGAAGATCCGTCTATTCTCATAGGCACATATGGATCGAGGTTAGTGGTGATTGATGAAGCAAGAAGAAGAAGAGCATCGAGGGATTCAGATGAAGATGACTCAGATTTTGAGGCTGAAGATCCAACTCCTTTGGTGCCTAGGCATAGGGCCAAAAGACATCGTTTTATGCAGGGAGCTTCATCGGCCTCTGCTTCTGAGCCAGAAATTCCAATCGCTCAGCCATCAGCACAAACATCCATTCCACCACCACCACCACCTGTTCAAACATCCATTCCCTCACCAATCATTCTAACTCCCATCCAATCCATTCCATCCACCTCATCAACCTTCACTGATAATCAACGGTTTTCTGAGCTCAGAAGCAAGGTTGACTTCCAACAAGTCCAAATTTTTCAGTTGACTAAAGCCATCGGCGAGATACAGGCGCATAATGCAAATGTTGACAAAGAGAATGCAGAGTTGAAGAAATTTGTTGGAAAGATTGAAGAAGATAATCTTGAGCTGAAAACGTTTGTTGCAGATCACGCTGCCGAAATCCGCACGATGAGATCCCTTATTTAACAATTAATGAAAAATCTAAAGGCTCAGGGGGAGACAAGCTGCAGGGATTCTTAGGAGCCAAGAAGGGGAAATGATGACGAAGGCAATGATCCCGATGCACCGAAAGAGAGTGAGCCAGTAGATTTTTCTGTTGTGCAACATGCTGAAATTCAGGGGGAGCCAACTCAGAGTGGAGCGGGAGGAGCTGAGGCAACTTCCTCAAAGGTCACGGAGAGCGACATGAATGAAATAATTGAAGCTCTAATGAATATTGAGGAAGAGGTATTGGAGTTTGATATTGAAGATGAGAGTGATGATTTGGAGGAAGGAGAAATTATTCTAGAAGACGTTCCGGAATGGCAACCAGATGATGAAGTGTTAGTTGACGAGGAAGATGAAGCAAATGAGATTATTATTCAGGAAAATCCCATCACCGATACATATATGCCGGAGGAACATAATGTGATTGACATAGAACCTATTGAAGCTGCTTTGAATGTTGAATCTCAAGCTGAAGAGCATGCCAGGGAGCTTACAAATGAAGAAAAGAGAAAGATATGGTTTAGGGCTGAGAAAAAGGAGATAGAATTGAAGGAAAAGATGTTTGTGCCTAGCGCTGGAAAGCTCTCAGGAAATATACTTAGCTGGTTCTTTGATAAGGAACTGCAGCTGTTTATTATCAAGAGAAAGGATGGCCTCCAGTATCTCAGGAGAAGATTGAAAGATTTCAAATCACTATCAAAAGTTGAGATAAAGGCGTTGGCATGGAAGGAGCTCATCAATATCGGAGACGATCCCTACGCTGAAATCATTGCTAAAATCATTAGAAGGGAAGGAAGGTCGAGGAAATTTGAAAAGCTCAATCCGAGAAATTGGCAAAAGAGTGATGGACCATACTAGAATTGATCCTCTGACTGGTAGACCATGGATGAAAATTCAGTATAAACCAGTTAGATGTTTGAAGAAAGTCCCACTAAAGCGGATGCCAC
The DNA here is from genome assembly GCA_020465985.1 of Centrapalus pauciflorus. NCBI lineage: Eukaryota > Viridiplantae > Streptophyta > Magnoliopsida > Asterales > Asteraceae > Centrapalus > Centrapalus pauciflorus. Next base: position 15,478 of record JAANYP010004355.1, read on the forward strand.
AGAATGTTTTGAGTAATCTCAACTGGTCGTACGTTGAAAGCGAGACAGGTGAAGCGGTGATGGAAGACTTAGAAGAAAAGGTGATTCTTAGAGTGTACGATCCACTGCACCTAGTTAATCTTTCCAGATATGACCTTCAAGTGCTTCATAGTCACAAAATCTCGTGTGATGCACATATGGAGTTTGAGGCCAGAAAGTATCAGAATGTGGTTAAAGTTTGTGTTAAACAAGGCCTGTATGCTGGTAGTAGTTTAAATCAACCAGGTACTTAACAAATGTAAATAGTTAGAAGCTATCGTCAAGGGGGAGTCTGTTGGTACACCTTGTGTGACAATAGCATTCTAAGTATAGTTGGCATTTTGTGTAAGTCAATTTACGTAATATTGAATATTGGCTAGTGTTTGACATATGTGATTTTGTGTGTTTGATATTTATTGTTTGTTTGTTTGAACTTGGTGTAACGTATTACAAGAAGTTCAAACATAAAGTCCAAAGATTAATTCAAACATAAGTTAAAACATATGTTCAAATAGAAGTTTGACATGTGAAATTCGAATTTAGGGTAAATTCGAATTTATCATGAAGTCAAATTCAAATTTGTCATGTGGACAAATTCGAATGGGCCTTAGGCCTGGTTCGAGTTTGTAAGGTCTACGACTGCAAGATCTATCTTGACGCGGATCCGTGAACGAGTGCGGAATCCTCGTTGACGGTTAGACGGACAACTCTCAACCAACGGAACACGGAGACTATTAGACGCTGAACGAACGACACACGAACGATCCTACGAACTAATTCTCTCCGAAACGGCACTCACCTAGCTGATAAACTCGAGATCGCCTTTTGCTTAATTCCTCACGAATTCTGCTAAAAGTCCCTTAATGATTCGAGTCTATCCCTAATTATAGACCCTGATTCGAGTCTGTTGTGGGCCAACCTCGAATCTGGCCTAAGGCCCATTCGAATCTGTCCATCTGACAGATTCGAATCTAACCTATATTCGAATCTATGGTCTCATTCGAATCTATCACAGATTCGAATGCCATCCTTAACCTATTCGAATCTAGCCAATACATTTAAACACTTAAGTGATGAAACTTATGTTTTAACTTATGCTTGACATAATCTTTGACCTTTATGTTTGAACTTCTTGTAATATGTTACATCAAGTTCAAACACACAATCAATAACAGACAAACACATATTAAACATATATATCAAAATACTGGTTAACTCAGAATATTACCTAAATCATAATCGATTAGACTGCTATCGTCACACAGGGTGTACCAACAGACTCCCCCTTGACGATAGCTTCTAATTATTTACATGACATCAAATTTAAGTACTAGAGCTATATATATTACTACCTGCATATAATCCCGCATCTATACAAACTTTAACTATCTTTTGGAACTTCCTGGCTTCAGATCTCCATGGTTCAGTGAAGAAGATAGGCTGATCGTGAAGCTTCTTCAGGTCGTCCTTAGATAGGTTTATCAAATGCAGAGGATCATATACTTTCAAAATGACCTGCTCGTCTTGATCTTCCATGATAGCTTCAGCAGTGTCAATCTCTAGGTACCACCACTTCATGTTGCTCAAAACGTTCTGTGGCATTGGTTTCATAGGTACTTTCTTCAGACATTTGACTGGCTTGTACACCATTCTGGCCCAAGGTCTTCCAGTATGAGGATCTATCCTTGATCCATCCTCGACCCTTTTGCCTGTTCTCGGCTTAAGCCTCTCAAATTTGCCTGATCGCCCTTCTTTCCTTATAATTCTTTCAATAACGCTCGCGTAGGGATCATTTCCAATATTGATCAGCTCCTTCCAGGCTAACTCTTTAACTTCAATCTTGGGCAATGAATTAAAAGCTTTCAGTGTCCGCCTCAAGTATTGAAGGCCATCTCTTCTCTTCAAAATAAACAGCTGCAGTTCTCTGTCAAAGAACCAGCTAATAATCCCTCCAGCAAAATTTCCAGCACCTGGATTCCTCATCTTCTTCTTCATCTTCAGCTGATCCTTCTTTTCTTCCTTCTTGAACCAAAGATTTAACAGATCAGCTCTAGATGGCTCTTTCTCAGCCTCTTCAAGGTCTTTATCTTCAGCTGAGGCTACCTTGATGTAATCAATATCAATCACATTATGATCTTGGCTTTCATACAGTTCAGTGATTGGTTGTGAATTGATTATTACTTCGTTAACGTGATCATCTTCATCATCTATCACTTCATCATCAGATCTCCAGTCAGCGACATCATCTGGAATAAACTCACCTTCTTCTAAATCTTCAAGATCATCTTCAAAATCAAAATCCATCAGCTCTTCTTCAATATCTTTTAGCGCATCGATCATGTCGCTATCTAAAGTCCTTGAAGAACCAGCTTCTCCTCCTGCTCCTCCTACTTCTCCCCCTGGACTAGGCTCCCCCTCAGATTGAGCAGTCTGAGCAGCAGAAAAATCTACTGGCTCATTCTGTCTTTGTGGGCTGGGATCATTGCCTTGGTTGTCTTCATCATCTTCATCTCTCGACCTCTGTGCTTCCTGATCACGGCACGATGTCTCCCCCTGAGCCTGTAGATTCTTCATTAACTGCTCAATAAGGGAGCGCATCGACCTTATCTCTGCTGACTGATCACAAACAAAGGCTTTTAGCTCTAAGTTCTCTTGCTGAACTGTGTCCACAATCTTTTTTAGATCGGCATTATGAGTCTGAATCTCGCCGACTGCCTTTGTTAGGCCTAAGATTTGGATATTTTGGAAATCGACTCGCGCTTTTAGCTGCTGAAACCTTTGATTGTCTGTGTATGAGGATGAGGTTGATGGGATGGACTGAATTGGAGTTGGAAGGATTGGTGATGGGATGTATGGTTCATCGCGAGGTGGTGGTGGCGGAATGTTGGTTTGAGGTTCTTGTTCTTGAGGTTGAGGGTTTTGAGATTGAGAAGTTTCTGGTTGTTCTGCGGAGACTGACGAGGATCCTTGCATGAACCTGTGACGTTTGGCCCGTTGCCTCGTCACAAGTTGAGAAACTACGTCTTCTTCGAAATCAGACTCCTCCGATTCCCTGTCCCATCTCCTCCTAGAACCACGTTCATTAATAATCAGTCTCGAACCATAAGTTCCAATCTGAACTTCAGGAACGGCAGACCTTGACTCTGGAGCTTCAGCTTCTACCTCCTCCATCTCTTCTGACTCAGTAGCTGAAGATGACAAAACGTCATCAGCCTGCTCTGGCTCATAATTCTCAACATCCCTCAGCACATCTTCTTCTCCTTCTGGAGGCTCAAGTAATTCTCCCACTAATGCAGCAGCTATATCTTCATTTGCATGTGGACCCGCCTCCCAAATTTCATTTAACGTTTGGCACGATTGATCAGCTTCATTTGGGACAGTTGACGGCCCTGCTTCCTGCATTTCTGGTTGCTGACTCGAAGAAGGCCTAGACGCCTGAGACTGACTTGCAGTATCTCTTTGTCTTCGCCTTGGATCACGGGGACGAACACGAGTCTGTTCACGTCGTTGTTGTTGATGCGGTTGCTGTTGCTGTTGCTGTTGAGGCTGAACTTCTACTTCACCTGCCCAGTTGGCAATATCTGGGGCTTGAAATTCCCTATCCAGAATTGCACCAAATAGTGGACGTGCCACCGGAACTGCTAACCTCCCTCGTTGTGAGGAACAGTCAGAGTAAATGCGCTTCTCGATAACATTAACGCTCAATGCATCGTCTGATTGTGGCAACTCAGGCAAGAAGTGCCTTATCAACATCATCACGAACCTCGGATACAAAAGGAACCTTTCTCTCTCAGGAGCCGTGATTTGATGGATAAATTCTGAGAAAATCAGCTGCGAGAAACTAAACTTCTTATTGTATACCATCGCGATCATTGCTGATTGGATTTTTGATACTATATAATCAAAACCAGCTTTCTTAGGCGCAAAACAGATCATAAACACATGGACCAAGAAACGCCATTGTCCTATCAACCCGCTTTTCATATATGAAGATTTTGTAACGTCCAAGCTGTATCCCATTCTCAAAAAAGCTGCTTGCCTAATACTTAAAGGAAAGTCTGTAGGCCCGTCTTCTTGTTCTAGGGAACCCAACTGCAGCACTTGTCTCAAAATATCAGCGGAGAAAACCAAAGGTTGTCCGGCAATTCTAGTTCTTAACACTGTCGGGGTGACAGTGCAGTCCACCTGCAAGTGATCGTAAAATTGACGTACATAGGATATCACAATCGGAATGTTTTCATACAACACATAACTTATTCTAGATTCCGCCAGAAAATCTAAAACTTCTCGAAATCCCTGCGCCTCAGGGATGTTATGGGCAGGATTCAGTACCATATTGTGCTTGGGAACAAAAGCACGAAGCGCCATATCTGCACATTACATAAAATTGTTAGATTATTATTAAAAATCAATAAACTTGTTTAAATTCAAATTTGTTTTATCTTGTATTTGATTAAATACAAAATCTAACACAATTAAATTTCCACAAGTTTAATAAAATTTAAATTCAACAAAATAAATGAAGTACAGATTCGAGAGTAACAGATTCGAAGTGCCCATATTCGAATGTAATGGACAGATTCGAATATACCCTATTCGAGTCTGATGGACAGATTCGAATATCCCTGGTCATCTCGAATCTATTGATAGATTCGAGAAACCCATGATCAGATTCGAATGTCCATTATCAGATTCGAAAGGCCGACACTCTTTTTTCAACAAAAATCCAAGATTTTAACCATTTTGAACTAGGTAAATCACATACTTTAGTTCAACTAAGTTCTAATCACTGATTTATGCCTTTAATTTGATATTTTATAGGTCCTAACTTAGTTATTTATGAATAACCCTATTTTGACCAATAAAACATCAAAATGTGATGTTTAAGCCCAAATTTGTGTATGAAACCACCAAAATCTTGTACAATCATGTTGCTTATACCTAGATTTGAAAGTAGAATCGACCACAAAAGCTTTAGAATCGACGAAATGTCGTTTAGTGGAAATACGATAGACTCGAGAATAGATTCGAGTTCGCCAGTGACAGATTCGAGAAATCAGATTCGAGAACAGTGAGAAGTAAATGCGTTCACTGTGGACCTTTATATACTAACTACCTTCGAGTCTATGTGTAGATTCGAGTCTACTGACAGATTCGAGAACTTTAAATTCGAGTCTGTCTTAGATTCGAAGCTACAAACACTTAGAAAAATTTCGGAAATTTTGAAATAATTTCAACTTTTTCCAACTATTTTCTACTGTGTAGTGTAACCAGATAAACTATGCCAAATCTTTTACCCTAAACTCAGATATTTCACGCATTGTATATTTTATCCAACTTTGAATGCACCCTCAGTAACTTTTGACCTTTTACCTAAGTAAAAACTAAACTAAACTAAAATAAAATAAAATAAACTAAGGTAAAAATAAAGTAAAATAAAATTTTGACCAAAAATTTAATCTAAACTTAAGAAATAAAAATAAATTTACAAGCTAAGCTAAACAACATATTTTTGGTGAGTATAGTCTAAGAAAGGTTCAATCAGATAGCGATGTCCGATACTAACTTTCAGTACTTAAACTTTCACACTTAGGAATTTTTTTGAATTCCTTTGATTGTTTGTCGTGTCATACCCACTTAGCCGATTGTTGGTATTTTACCCTGTTAAACGCTCTACATTTCGGAATATCCCTTGGCCTTTTTATTTATCAGGAAATTATCTTACGTTACTCAGACATAGACATACTTTTATGTTCAAGGCACACAGACAAAATTCTAACTTGTTGGTATTTGCAAACTTTCTTTAAAAGACAAACATCGGACACAGGTCTGTATTCTCATACAACAAAGTGTCTTAGTTCGACTTAAGGTTTAACTTTAAAGTTAGCAGATAGCGGTGACAGGTCTGTACTGACGTACAACAAAGCGACATGTCTGCTAACCCGAATCTAAACAGAGACAACAGGTCTGTACTTACGTACAACAGAGTTGCATGTTTTCGACTCTCAGTTACATATGATATTTCTATTCTTTCCATTTTAGATGTATTTGATGTTGCCATACATCCCCAGAAAGTTTGCATACCTCATTTAGACTTAAAGTTTGTATGTCTTGTACATAAAAATTAAGACCGATTGGTCGTACATCTAAGCTAGTGACACGTTTGACTTTTTCTAGAATATTTTATTAGCCTTGAGATTCCCTATATGTATTGTGCCTACCAACACATCAAACTAAATAAAGTATAACACTTAGGATTTAGTTGCATTATGTGTGAAAGCCTAAATACTTAGAGTCTGTAACGACGGTGCTAATCTTCGTCACTTTGAACCTATGAATCTAAGACTTAACTCCTTTTCTGATATTCTCTTTTTTTGTATTTTTGTAATTTTCTTTCTTTTTTCTTTTGTTTTTCATAGCAAAAAGCAGTAAACTAAGCTAACCTAATAACTTACTAAAAATAGAAACTTACTAAAAATAGAAACTTACTAAAAATAGAAACTTTCCTAAATTAGCAGCCTTCTGAAAAAAAAGAAAGAAATATAACAACTATAAAAGGAAGTAAAATACTACTAAGGTCAGTTTACTCTGGGTTGCGCATTCCATTAAGTTGAATTAAATACTCAAATCGTGACTTATCAAACGCTTTGGTAAATAAATCAGCATTATTATCTTCTGTTGCCACTTTTACCAGTTTGATCAAGTTCTTTTCAGCACAATCACGAATAAAATGATGTCTTATGTCTATGTGCTTTGTTTTACTGTGTTTAACTGGATTATTTGTTATAGCA
>JAANYP010004356.1:0-12558 GCA_020465985.1 Centrapalus pauciflorus
TTGAGGCAGTGATGAGTTGGGAGCCTCCGAGATCAGTGCCTGAGATTCGTAGTTTTCTGGGTCTCGCCGGGTATTATAGACGCTTCATCCAGGATTTCTCGAGGATTGCCTTGCCGTTGACGAGATTGACACGGCAGTCCGTTCCGTTTGAGTGGTCCGAGAATCAGGAGCGTGCGTTCAGAGAATTGAAGACCCGGTTATGTCAGGCTCCAGTGTTAGCCTTGCCGGAGGGTACCGATGATTTTGTGGTATATTGTGATGCTTCGGGGTCAGGGTTTGGCTGTGTCCTGATGCAGCGAGGGAAAGTGATCGCTTATGCCTCGCGCCAGCTGAAGACTTACGAGGAGAACCATACCGTGCACGATTTAGAGTTGGACGCCATTGTGTTTGCGTTGAAGATTTGGCGTCATTATCTGTATGGGTCTCGGTTCGTTGTGTATACCGATCATAAGAGTCTTCAATACCTGTTTAGCCAGAAAGATCTGAATATGCGACAGCGCCGTAGCCTTGAGTTGCTTAAGGACTACGATTGCGAGATTCAGTATCACCCGGGTCGGGCTAATGTGGTAGCTGACGCGCTGAGCCGTAGGGCATGCGGCCAGACTGTGATTTCCAGAGCTTCGAGGCTTGAGATCACCTCGACTTTGATCGATAGTCTGAGGTTAGTGCAGCAGGAGGGCCTGCGAGGTGATAATGTGAAGCGTGAACGATTGATCGGGCAGCTTGAGTCATTGATCAGGGACGATCGTGGGTTGTTTGTGTTCCATGATAGGGTTTGGGTCCCGAGGGTTGGGAATTTGCGACAGTTGATTCTTGATGAGTCGCATCGGTCGAGGCTATCTGTGCATCCGGGGAGTACTAAGATGTATCGTGATCTCCGTGACTTTTACTGGTGGCCGGGAATGAAAAGGGATGTGGGCCGATATGTCGAGCAGTGTATGACGTGTCTGAGGGTCAAAGCCGAGCATCAAAAGCCGCACGGGCATCTACAGCCGTTAGAAATCCCCGAGTGGAAGTGGTATCACATCACGATGGATTTCATTGTAAGACTTCCACGCACGGTCCGCGGGAACGACATGATCTGGGTTATAGTGGATCGACTAACGAAGAGTGCGCACTTCTTAGCCGTTCGGGGTACTATCACCATGGATCAGTTAGCGAAGCTGTACATCAACGAGGTGGTATCGCGGCATGGGATTCCGATGTCGATTACTTCGGACAGGGATACGCGGTTTACGTCTCGTTTCTGGCAGAGTTTCCAGCGGGAATTGGGCACCAGAGTTCAGCTAAGCACGGCTTATAGACCGCAGACTGACGGGCAGACCGAGCGCACCAATCAGACCCTCGAGGATATGTTGCGGGCGTGTGCTATCGACTTCAGCGGCAATTGGGACGTGCATTTACCGTTGGTCGAGTTTGCGTATAATAACAGCTATCACGCCACGATAAAAATGGCCCCGTTTGAGGCACTATATGGGCGTAAGTGCCTGACCCCAGTGTGTTGGGGCGAGGTCGGTGAGCGACCTATTAGCGGGCCGGAGCTACTCCAGGAGACTAGTGATAAAGTGGCTGTGATTCGGGAGCATATGAGAGTCGCCCAGAGTCGTCAGAAAAGCTATGCCGATCGCCGTCTGAAAGAATTAGAATTCAGTGTTGGGGACCGCGTGTTGCTTAAAGTGTCACCGTGGAAAGGGGTTATTCGATTCAGACATCGTGGGAAGCTGAGTCCGCGGTATATTGGGCCGTTCGAGGTCATTGAGAGAGTCCGGGATCAGGCCTACCGACTGCGATTGCCTTCAGAGTTGGCTGGTGTGCACGATACGTTTCATGTGAGTCATCTCCGGAAGTGTCTGGCTACAGATGATCAGTATGTGCCCTTATCCGAGATTACAGTCGATGATCAGCTGCGATATGTGGAGCAGCCCGAGGCCGTGACCGATCGAAAGATTAAGAAGCTGAGGAATAAAGAGATTGCCTTGGTACTTGTTCAGTGGAGACACCATAAAGGTACCAACGCTACTTGGGAGCCCGAGTTGGAAATGCGATCGAGATATCCTCACCTATTCCCGAATTCGAGTTAGATTCCGGGACGGAATCTCTTTAAGAGGGGAGGATTTGTAACATCCGTTATTTCGACCTGGTACGTGGAATTATTTTAGTGGATAAATAATTTATTAATATTGGGTTGGTCCAATTATATCCCGTTTCGTGGATTGATACGTGTCGGGATTGGGCTTGCGTGTCATCGGGTTATAATTTTAATGAACGGATTATATTTTTGGGATCGAGGGATTAAATGGGCATAAGTATTGAAAATGCGATATCGGGTTCGGGTTAATGGGTTCGGGACCGGTTAAAAAGTGAGATAAATATATGTACGTGCTTATCCCTTTCTTTCCTCACTTTGCAAGAAACCTAAGTGTGTAGTGTGTGTTTGTGTGAATGCTTCCAGCAGAGAGCAATCCTCCTTGAGCTCAACTGATTGCTGAATCTTGGAATAATCCTTTCCATCTTCTTCCTAAATTGTGTTCTTGAAGGATTTGAGGTAAGTCTCCTTGAATTGATGGATTAAATTGAGTTGTGTATTGTAAAGGATGTGTGTAATAGTTTCTATGCTGCCATAAGTTGATATGTGATGAGTTTATGTGGTTATTGAGCTGAAAATCGTGTATGAAAGGAGTTGTACACTCCTGGCAGCCATGAAAATCGCAGGTCAGGGGTTCAGGTTTTCGCGGGGTCGCGGCGCGACCACCAGAGTCCCCGCGGCGCGACCAAAGGCCTGCTGGGAAAATCCGAGTTTAACTTTGTAAATTGAGTTTGGGTCGAATTGTGTCGGGTTTCCTTCGGGATTGTTTGGGCTGTGTTTTGTTGGGGTTGGGGTCTTGTTTGGGATTGCCTTGAGTCGGGTTTGAGTCGAATTTCGGGTATTAATCGAGTTTCGGTTTCGTGGGACTATCGGGTTTGAATTGAGTCCGAATTGTTGTAATCATGTGATATGTGTTAATTGGAAATTGCGATTGATTGTTGGGCTATCCGTGTGATTACAGGGACTAGTGGATCTCGAGCAGGGTTCGAACAGGGAGGCCAAACTTCGGGGAACCAATCAGGTGAGTACTCGAGACGTTTTCTAAAACGCGCGCCATCCTTTACGTTATAGTTGAATAGCTATATTGTGCGTGTTATATCTATGTGGGACAGGGACGTGAACCTCAGGTATGCTCTATTCCTTATACGTGTTATGTATGAGATACGAGATCGGTTCAGGGGTCCGTGATGAGTCCCATACGGACGATAAGTCGCGAAGGGGAATCGCGCGGGTTGACTGTCCCTTACAGTCCTTGGGGCGTATATATACGGCAGGGCCTGTAGTCGGGTAGCTTCCGTGCTACAGGGTATTACCGACCATTGCTGTGTGCGATGTGTCCATCGGGGAGGGGTCCCCACAGGGCTGTGTCCGATCTCATACTTGTGCTTTATACCTGAGATGTGTGTTGGGTTATCGGGACAGGGACAGGGGCAGGAATTGTGTGTTATGTGCTTATGTGCAGTGTCAACCCTCGCGTGCTCACGAGCTTTATAGCTCACGTTATCGAGTCTAACATGTTCAGGGAATCAGAAAGGACCGCAGCCACAGCCGAGGTAGATCCGAGATAGATTGAAGATCTGTGATGGTTTTGTGTCTGTATAGAACAATGTATTTAGTGATCGGGATTATGTGTTTTGTTATATGGGATTATGAAATGTAATCATGGGTTATTATGTATGAAGTTTAAAGTTTTAATTAACCGTAATCTGCATTATCCTATGACACGTGTGTTATGGATCCGTTGCGTTGTTGCCACCTATGATATTGTATTGATGTGGCATTTCCGGGATTGGGAGGGGTGTTACAGTATTGAAGACATTACCGTTATAAATTTATTTGATTTGATCTTAAAACCAATTTATATTGACGATTAAACCTAATCAATGTCAAAATTTTAAATTATGGTAATGAATATTTGATTATTTAATTCTGCTTCCGATCCGATTTAATAAGACATTGTTTGTAATTTTAGCATTGCAAAATCTAGAATACCAATGATAAGAATCGACTAACAGCATCATTTGTCATACTTCTTGAACCTATATCGGCTTCTCAATTTCAGATTTCGATGTTGGTTAGTTGTGTTTCTTTTGCTTGAATTGTTTGAAAATTATTTTTATTTATTTATCTTTATATTTATTTTTGTATTTAATGCTTTAGACCCCGCAGCAACGCGCGGGTGTTTAATAACTCGTTAATATACAAAATTATTATTATTAATAAAATAATCAATTTAGAAACTTGTTTTATTTGATGTTGTAAAAAGAACTTGAGGACTCGACCGAAAAACCATGAACTGGAAAAGATACCGTCAGATCCGATTCTATGTTCCTGTTAAAAAATTTGGTTTTCAAGGCATTCCTAACTTCTGCACGTCCCTAAGTTTAAATTAGATTAAAATACACAAATAGTCCCTGTGGTTTATAAAGAATTATGGTTTTAGTCTCTGAAAGACATTATTACACCACAAGTCCCAAAAATAAGAGTTTGTAACAAGTTTGGTCGCTGAAACTAACGACGGTTAACTTGAGTCGTTAACATCAGAGACATTTTCGTCATTTTGTCTTTACGTACTTTCTAATTGTTTTTTCTTTTTGCTATATAATTTATTTCTTATATATTTTTTTGTATTTCTTATTATTATTATTTTATTATCCAAATGTAACATTATATTTTTAGATCTTTTTTGTTTTAATTATTAATTATTAATTATTTCAGATTAATATATGATAGACCTGACTCGTTTTTTTCAATTGGTTATTGTAAATCTGAGTTTGCATTTAGTTCACGAAAACTAGTCAATTTTCAAGTTATAGTTTTTAGAAAAAAAATAAGGATTTTTACGAAAAGTGAAAACTTGTTTAGATGATTAAATTTTAGTTTTAAGAAAAATAAGATGAGTGATTATAAAATAAGAAAAATAGGATAGGTGATAGAAAAGTAATAGAGAGAAAGAGTGTATTATAAAAAAATATAGGATAGGTATTAGAAAAGTAAGAGAGAGAATATGAAAAGTGGTATTTAAAAAAATGAAATGAAAATTTATGAAATTGTTGTTAAGTAAACAAGTTTTCATTTTCATTGAAAATTGAGATGAAAATTTTCATAATCTAAACACATCTCCTTTCTTTTTTTAATTAGGAAATTAACAATCAAAATCAATTGTAGTTTTTTTCGTTTGGAAAATTTAAAATCGAAATATTCTATTTCTTTTCTCCATTAAAAATTCAAAATAAGAACGTGTCAGATTTTTTTTTTTTCATTTGAAAAAAGTATAACCAAATTGGTTCATAGTTTCTACACTGAAACTATTTACAAAAAAATTAAATTCTGAATGGTTCGAAAAATCAAAAATCGGAATGATTCGTCGCTTTTTAATCAAAAACTTAATTCGGAATGGTACGACTTTTTTTTATCAAAAAAATTTTAATTGGAATGAGTCGTCTTTTTTATCGTTAATTATATAAAATAAATTGTTCTTTTCTTAGAAAAAATCAAAAATCATAATGGTTCATCGCTTTTTGATTAAAAATATTAAAATTGGAATGATTTGTCGTTTTCTTATCAGAAAAAGTAAAACCGGAATGGTTCGTCGTTGTTTTATTGTCGTTTAATTAAAATCAGAATGGTTCTTTTGTTTGGAAAAATAAAAAATAATAATGGTTCGTTGTTTCTTATTGAAAAATTAAAATCAGAATGGTTCGTCATTTTTTGATAAAAAAAAAATAAAATTTAGAATAGTTAAACTTTATATGTTCAAAAAATCAAAATCAATATGATTCGTAGCTTTTTGTTGTTCGGAAAAATCCAAATCAGAACGATTTGTCAGTTTTTTGTTTGAAAAAACTAAAATCAGAATCATTTTTCATTTTAATTAGAATCAGGTTAAAAAAATTTAAATGATGAACTATTTAGATTTTAATTTTTTCGAATAAAAAACTGACTCACTCCGATTTTAAAATTTTCAAAAAAAAAAAAACGACAAATCATATCTAGTTTGATTTTTTTATCAAAAAAGAAGAAGAAAACATTCGTATTTTAATTATTTCTAACGATGAAAACGACGAACCATTTTGATTATAATTTTTCCAAATAATATAAACTTCAACAAGTCTTTATTCTAAAAGTTTTGAACGAATTAAAAAAATAAATCATTTTGATTTTAAACTTTTCGAACAAAAAACCTACAACTAATTATTTTAATTAGGGTTGTGTTAAACGCACCCCCCCCCTTTTTTCTAATTACACACCCACCCCCCTAATTAATTAGCTTAATTATTACTTAATAATGTGGGACCCATCAATATCTAAAATCTTATTAGTTTTTTTGAATTTAATAATGGTGGGACCCACAAATTTATAAACAACACACCCCTCATTTGTCAATTCTATATATAAGGGGGGGGGGGGGGGGGGGACCCCCACACAATTTCTTGCACCCCCCCATTGTCAATTTAATAATTTTTTTTTGTTTTTTTATACTTTATGAATTATTATGTCGGGGTTAAAATTATAAATTTTGAAAGAGTTTAGGGGTATAAAATGTAAATATCAATTCTATATATATGTATACTCGAACGATTGATTCATTCATTCATATAAGTGATACCGTTGAGAGTTTAAGTGTAAATTTACATTTTCAATTTCGTACATTCGTAGTATGGCGAGCAGTGAATGTTATGTTGTGGATAATACTGAAGCATTCTCGACTGTCGAGGTTTGTTTTTTAACTGCATTGTAAATATATTATTACGCAATTAAATGTTTTAAAATAGATATTATCATCTTTACCATGAGCATTTGACTAAACTACATTATATATGTATTATAATTTATCGTCCATATTGTAAAATGCTATTATGATTTATTGGATTCTTTCTTTTTTTTTTTCATTATGATATAGCAACCAACTTCACATGTTTTATTTGTGTAGAATTTTGATACCGTCGAAGATGTAACAAATTGGGTGAAAAATGTGGCACATTCTGTCGGTATGGTGATAGTAATAAAACGTACAAAGTTATCCAAAAAAAAGGAAATAAAAAAAATTTGGTGGGTGTGTGATCGTAGTGGTGAGTACAAAGGTATTGGGTCTACTAAAGTCACTTCAACCAAAAAAATCAATTGTCCTTTTGAAATAGTTGCTTCCCGTAACGATGATCAAATCAGATCGTGGAAGTTAACGGTATTATGTGGTATGCACAATTATATCGTTGTAGGAAGTTGGGAGGGGCATCCTTATGCAATGCGTCTTACTGAGGAAGAAAGAAACACTCTTGCATATCTATCAGAGTGTCATGTGAATCCAAGGGATATTCTTGCCCACTTAAAATCTCAAAATGCACAAAATCATTCGTCGCTTAGAAACGTATACAATGAGCGGCACAAACTAAAATTGCGCAATAACGCTGATAAAACCCATATGGAGGTTCTTTTGAAAGCTTTGGATGACAAAGGATTCATTTACCAATTCAAGAAAGCCGTGGAAACAAATGAGTTAGAAGACTTGTTTTTCTATCATCCAATATCAATAGCGACTTGTTGTTCGTTCCCACAAGTGTTATTGATGGATGCAACGTACAAAACAAACAGGTTCGTGATATTTTTATTTCCTATGAATAATTTATTTTTACATTGTCATTACTTAACTATATTTTTTTTTCATGCAGATACAACATGCCTTTCTTACAGATGGTCGGTGTAACCTGTACGAACACAACTTTTTGTATTGCGTGGGTTGTCATGCGTAATGAAAGAGTTGAAAATTATGTTTGGGCTTTAACCCAGCTCAAAAACGTGCTAGGTGTAGATTATAACCCACGAGTGATTGTTACCGATTGAGAGTTGGCTCTACTAAAGGCAAGTTCAATGGTTTTTCCGGAATCCTATAAGTTGTTATGTAGGTGGCATATTTCTCAAAATATACTGAGACATAGAGCTTCTTTCAACATTGAAGAGTGGGGTTATTTTCACCACTTATGGGATAAGTTGGTAAAATCTCCAACACATGCCGGCTACATACAAAATTATATGGATCTCGAATTGTGTTTAAAAAATAAACCAGGTATCATTCTGTACGTTAATGCGTTAATTAAATTAATAAATTTATTTCATTTGTGGTTTTAATATATTTTCTTATTATTTCAGGTGTACTTGTTTATCTAAATGACACCTGGCTGAAGCCCTATAAAGAAATGTTTGTATCAGCATGGATTGACAATTATCTCACATACGGTAACGATACAACTAATAGGGTAGAGAGTCAACATGCTTCTTTAAAAAGACTGTTGAACTCAGCACAAAATAAGTTAGACCAAATTGTCAAGAAAATAGTAGATATAGTGAAGTTGCAAAACACAGCAATAAAAGAGAAATTAGAAAAGTGCAAAACAAGACAGGTACATAAGATGAATTATCGTAAGATACAACAATTTAAATTTTTGATTGGAAATGTTTCTATAGATGCTCTAGAAAAAATTTATACCGAAGTACAGCGACTTAACAGTATTGAAGATTTAACTATCGATAATTGTGGGTGTCAATTGCGTAGAAATCATGGGTTACCATGTGCACATGAGTTAGCATTTTATAGGAATGCCAACATTCCCATTCCACTTGATGCACTGGATGTATTCTGGAGAACTTTGACACTTGACACACCCATAACCACGGAAACAGATGAAGTCACGTGCGATGCTGAAGTTGAAACTTTTAAAACGACCTCTGCGGAACAACCAACAAGAGAAAAGAAGTTAGGGATGCTGCAAAAACTAAAGTCAATTTTTGAGTATGCACCTGTTGGCGAACCTTCAATCCAAAAAAGCACTCGTGGTCAGCCAACATTAAAATCCAAAAAAAACAAACAAGGTATACCACCGCAGGCTCCTATACCGCAAGAAAGTCGTAGACATAGTTGCTCTACCTATCGACCAATGCCATTTGAACCGAATGAGCAACAAATGTCTACCAAAGGGAAACAAGTTCAGCAGGAGCATGATGTTCCACCTGTAGAGGCTCGGAGACACAGTTGCTCAACATATACGCCAGATCCATTTGACTTGAACGAACAACCAACGATGTATGAGGTTCCGAATCTATTTGACTTGAACGAGCAACCAACGATGTATGAGCATCTGAATCCAACATACGGTGAATACAGATCTTTTCCTCAAGATCCATTTTGGAATAGTTTAATTAGTGACTACCAACCACCGTCGCACAGTCAATACTTTAATCATGAGCAACCATTCCAGGTAACATTTATAAATAATTTATTTATTTAGTTTCTATAGTATCCATTAAATTAATCTTATTTTTTTTTGTAAATGTCAGGATCCAGCAGCCTCAATGTATGGTCAACATATTCATGGCGAACCACCACAACACGGAAATTCTTATACACATCCCGACCTTTGTGAAATTCCATCATTTTTTCAACCGTATGTCACTGGAATAGAAGATGTTGTTGGTGATGGAAATTGTGGTTTTCGATCAATAGCTGTTGCTCTTGGTCGACCTCAAGATGAATGGCGGGATATTCGTCGTGAATTATTGGAAGAGTTGCGTAGCAATCCAAATGGATATCAAATTTCTATGGGTGATAGCTACGCTGTTGTGGAACGTTCTCTCGATTATTACCGTAACGGTTTTGCACCAATAAATCACTGGATGAAAATGTCTGACACTGGTGTCTTGATTGCAAACACATACAACTGCATTGTTTGCTTTTTAACAAATCCAAGTGGTTACACATTTTTTCCGATTTGGAAAAAGCCACGGGCGCCAGAACTAAATCAATCGATAGCAATTGCATTTGTTCATGGAAATCATTTTATAAAAGTGGATTTGCAAGAGAGACATCCAATGCCAACACTTGCGGGACATTGCAGATCTGCAAAAGAATGGAAAAAAATGTACAAGAATCAACTGTTGCCATAATATTTTATGTAATAAATTCATTTGTACAAAGTTGGTTATTATTATTATTTTTTTTTGCAATTATCGCTAAATTTTAATGTATTTTAATATTAAGATTTTTAAAAAAAAATTAAATTCTAATCATAGGGGGGTGTATAATTAGAAGGGGGGATGTGTGTGTTTATAAAAGTCAAATCAATCTATAATTATATAATTATTATATCATCATTATTACATTTATATATTAAAATTAATTTAAATAAATCAAATCATGCAATGATTTGCTAATGATTAATGTAATTAGAGGGGGGTGTATAATTAGAAAATGTAGGGGTGTATGTTTATCATGATGAAAAGAGAACGTACTAATTAAGATTCAGACTTTCAATAACAATTAGAAAAACATAACAAAATACGTCTGTCATAAAATAATTTTAAATAAATAATTATATTAACTGATAATGAAATTAACGTACAAATAATTATAAATATAGTAATTATTAAAAAAGAATAAAAATATTAAATGGCACATTTCTTTAATTAAATGGTTAAAAAAAGAAATCCAAAAAATATCTATGAAATAAATTATAATATAAAAAAACAATAAGAAAAATGAAAACATTAAAAAAAAATTAAGAAATTACACAAATGGTTCTTGAAAGACAAAAAAACACTGTGAGACTAACGGCTCAAGTTAACTGCCGTTAGATTCAAGAACCAAAATGTTACAACTTTTTTATTTTAAAAACTTATGATGTAATAAAATTATTTCAGAGATTAAAACCATAGTTATATATAAACCACAGTGACCATTTGTGTTGTATCCTAGGTTAACATAATATTTATTGAAAACCAAAAAAAATACATAACTAACTAACGCCAAAAACAAAGTAACATCACCCAAAAAAAAAAGTATAACTAACAAAAGAAAACAAAAAATACAACGTATAAATGAAGGGTGTTATTTCATGCACCACATCTACATCCTATAATTGATCTAAAATATGCATTTTTTCATAACTCATCATTGTAGTTTATTTGTTTACACACTTTTGTCCAATAATAAGATAAATATTTATAGGTCAAATGCATAGAGGTGATGTATGAGAAATTAGAGGTGGTGCATGAAGAAATAGCCATAAATGAAAACAAACATAAAAGATACACACCTATTACAAGTCATTGTCCAATCAATCAAATAGGGATGACAACAGAGCGGGTTCGGGACAGGGAATGAAAATCTCGACCCCGTTAAAAAAATCACGGGTATTAAACGAGTATCCACATCGGGTACCCGGGAAATCCGCTGGGAATTGGGTAACCCATTTATAAATCAATGATATGAAATTTAACCACATGGTTCATAATTTAAGTTTAAAAAGTCAATGTCTGTTAAAATTACAATACTAATATTAAATTAAATTCGTATTTCTATCAAATGTTAATGAAAGAAACATTATTTCAATAAATTATATTAAAATAAATAAGTTTTTTAAATTACACATAATAATTTTATGTATTATGTATAAAATAGATAAAAATATTCATCTTTTATATAATATATATATATATATATATATATATATATATATATATATATATATATATATATATATATATATATATATATATATATATATACACACACACACAATATAAATAGCATGTTGCTATTAAAAAATAATCGGGATATTCGGGGATTTTATACGGATTATGTAATAGGATACGGGCCGGGTATTATCAATACCATACTCGGCCATCCCTCGTTTAACTTAATTGGGTTCGGGGAAACCCGTCCCGATTAGATCGGTTTTCGGTTTTCCCCGTCAAGTTCGGGGTTTTTTGCCATCCCTACAATCAAAGAACCCATTCAATTTTCATAGACGATCCTTATTTGCTTTGTTACTTGCAGAAATGGTCCATCTGTCTCATTTTTTGAGTAAATTACACAAGTGGTCCCTGTGGTTTGGGAGTTTTTGCTTTTTTAGTCCCTCAAAGTTTTTTTTACGCCAACAGTCCCAAAATCCCAAACCTTTAACACTTTTGGTCCCTTTCATTAACCTTCGTCCATATCGCCGTTCGAGAGTAAGGGCATTTATGTCATTTTATGGATCTCTAAAATAAAATAACTGATCGGTTTATATTTCCTACGTTCGTAATGATGATCCCTATCTGACAGTTTCTTCTACCTCCCTTCCCTCTAATTTCCTACGTTTGCACCAAGCTTTCAAAATCTTGCTGTGAAACCCTAAAAAGCGAAAGCAAGTTGCGTTCGTAGTTATTACAAGGAGATCGAAGATCGAAGAGCAGAAAAAGAAAGCAAGTAGAGACTACGCAAAGGAAAATATGAAATCGACTTGCAATAGCTTTATGGTATGTTTTAATCCTTAAATACTACTTTATATTGTTTAGAAATCTATTAGTATTCATGGCCTATTATTATTATTGGGAAAAAACTGGAAATTTTCATAAAGTATTTCATAGAAGGTATGTGTTTCATTACCCTGTTTTTTAATGTTTAATACAGGGACCAATCCATCTGTGTTTTCGATTAA
>JAANYP010004357.1:0-206895 GCA_020465985.1 Centrapalus pauciflorus
GCACAGGCCCGCAGAGTAAAAGGAGCACTTAATTTCTAGAAAAAGAAGAAGAAGAAGAGGAAATTGCCGAGGCTTCTTCCACTGGAACAGCAGCAGCGTAAAGGACAAAGAAAAGGCAGCTGATGATCCCATAAGCTAGCATGGGAAACAGGCAGAATTCCAATATAATATCAAGGCAAGCGCAAAGAGATTGGGTCTTCCTATCACAAGTACTTCGTTTATTAGAGACGAACAACCTTCAAGCTGCTGGAGAATGAGAGAAAGAAGGAAGAATCTGCTAAATCCACTGCTAAATCCTTTGCACTCCAGATGAAGCAAAGAAAATGAAAATGTTTCTACCTTGGAGGTCAAAAGTAAAATTACTGGAAAGCTGCCAGAGCATCAGCGAGGGAGAAAGGAAGAAGTAGGAAAGTTACCGTAGGTCTCTGGACCAACAACAGTACCCATGCACAAAGAGCTCAATACCCACTTTGACAACATGGCTAAGAAAAGTTTCTGATGTTGCTGAAAGAAGGCTCCCCAAGGAAGCAATTGTCAAAGCTTGTCCCTGTATCAAGGAAAGGCAGTCAGTGGAAGCTAAAATACAAGGATGGGTGCAACAGGCCCAAATTGGAAACTTATGACCACACTGAGTAGCTCAGATGGATACAGGGAGTGGATTGAGCTGGCAGTTGCCCTGAGTGAATCAAAGTCTGACTGCTAACAGAATCAGGGCATATGTCAAGAAGTTGATGGAAAGAGTAAAGGATCTTGGCCTGATATCTAAGGAAATTAGTGAAGGTGTCTTTGTGACACATCCAAAATAAAGGCCAGGGAACAAAGAAGGACACAGAGATGGAGCTACTCCTTACACTGATGCGAACAGGGCGACTAGCCATTGAAATGAAGGAGTTGATCATGCCTCCAAGTGGAATAGAGTTTGAGGATGGCAAAATATTGAAGAACCTGAGCTGTGGGCATTTTTTGTAGATCCCCTACTCAGAAGAAGTGCTTCCAAAGAGCCTCAGAGCTGTACAAAGTTGATCTGATGAGACAACTTGCCGCCTTCAGACTTGCAGTTTCATTTAGGCAGTCATAGAAATGGAGAGCGCCATCTGAGATCAACTCAGAGGCTTCTATGAAATGAGAGAGCTCATGATCCCAAGTTCATGATCATCAGAAGTGAAGTTGAGGAACTTGAGGATACAAGGGAAGAACTGGAAAAGATGGTTCAGGATCCTTCTCCATTGTAATGAAGTCCATCTGCCATCTGGGTAGGTGAAGAATGGAAGCTGTCCATCAGTTGGACAGGCTTACCATTATTTGCTCCCATCTAAAACAGTCCAATGTACATCAGTTGTACTTTATTTACATATGTTGTAATTCTCTTTTACATTAGTTGTAAAATACATTAGTACATTAGTTGTACTCTTGTAAAAACATGTGTTGTTGTATCAAATCAAGAATCAGTGTATATATAAACTGATCTTTTACTTTACTGTAATGTTGTAATTTTATTTCAGCAAAATGTACGTGTAAAAACATTATAATAGGTTGATTTTTGATAAGGGACCAGCTTAACTGGTATTGCAAGTAGGGGGAGATTGTATTAGGCACAAAAAGGCCTCAGTCAAACCTGTTCTACATCTGATGGGGAGATTTATAATCAAACCTGTTGATGCATTTGAAGGTTGAATTTAAGGCCTGTTATATGCCTTATTGAAACCTGAAAATGATTTGCAATATCAGTCTAAAGCTGTTCCATATGTTGCATGTGTTGCAACTAAGACAGTTTGTCCAAGCTGCTCTGTCTGCTGAACAGGCTGGACATAAACTGTCTACGCTGCTCTACACTGTTGAGCAGCTTGGGCAATTTTAAAGTGTTCTGTTCTTTGTGAACAGAACCTATTCTTTGTGAACAGGCTAAACACTTTATGGAATATGTTTCCAAGTCATCATGTATTGTTTATTGACTACATGATCACTGGTTTACAAAGTCAAGACAAAGTGGGGAAAACAGAACGCTCAGCCTTGCCCACGTGTTCTGTAAACATGAAAGACAAAAGGTTATTTGAAAAGGTGACAGACCTTTTTCTTATATCAAAATAGGCCTTTACAAGGAAGAAAGACGCAACGTTGACATTCCTAAATTAGTTAAAGGCAATGCAACAGTAGACAAAGTGAAAAGACAAAAGTTCTGCACATTTGAAGACAAGTCTGCTTTTCAGAAAAGTGCAGAAAAGGTTATGTTGTCTTTTCAACAAGACTTCTCCTTTTTCATTTCGTCCAATGAAGATGTTTCTCTTAGATCCTCTGAATGGGTAGAAAAGGAAGCTTCTAAGGACAGAAAGAAGTGTGAAGAAAGCTAAGTGCTGAAACCAAGAGTGAACGTGCAAGTGGGATTTCATGCATGCAAGCCTTCTGTGTAAATCAGTATTCTGTGTGTCTAAGCTGTTTTACATAAGACTGTTCCCTTAAGTTTCTTGTAAACACAGTGATGCTTTCTTATAGGCTATTCATTGTTATACTAGTTTGAGTTTGTCTAGACTATGTGACATACTGTTGTATGCTGTCATCTCAGCTTGAACTATCCTAATTCAAGCTTGTTTGTAATTAACAAATTGTTGATTTAATAACATACAACATTGATAAAATAGCTGTGTAGTTTTTTAAATAGCTGGTATTCACCCCCCCCCCTCTACAGCTTAAAGCTATATACTTTGGGAACCTCTCGGGACCTACAAGAAGCTTCACTGAGATTCTCAATGAGAATATAAAAGGAAGCTTCTAAGGATTGTGAGACACCAAGAGTGTGAAATTAGATCGTGCATTAAAGTGTGTTTTTCATGCATGCAAGTCTGCTTGAATATAACAGTACGTGTGTCTAAGCTGTTCATACTCAAGCTGTCCATCTGTGTGTTGTAAAATCAGTGAGTACATCTAAGTGAGTGTAGTCATTGTATCTAGTCTGAGTGAGTCTTAGATTAGTTAAACAATGTTGTATCTGTCATCTCAGCTTGAACCTTTCTGCAGTCAAGCTTCTTTGTAATTAACACTTGTTGATAATATACACAAACATTGAGAAAAGAGTGTTGAGCTTTTAAATAGCTGTATTCACCCCCCCCCCCTCTACAGCTTAGAACAATACACTAGGGAAACCTTTTGGGACCTAGAACTGGTATCAAAGCAGATAGAGTGTGTGTCAACTATAGATCTCTCATTCTCCCTACTTTCCCATGGACAATAGTGCGACAAGTTCCTCCTCTTACTATGACAATGGGTCAATGGCAAAACCCCCCAAGTTCAATCATCAGAACTTCTCTAGTTGGAAGTGCAAGATGATGCTCTATTTAGAAAATCTGGACATACAACTACCAGAGATAGTAATGGAAGGTCCCTATGTGCCAACTTCTGTTACTACTATCACTCCTGCTGTTGAAGGAGCTGCCCCTGAAATCAGAACCTTTGAGAAGGCCAAAGCTCAATGGTCTGATGAAGACAAAAGACTGGTTGCTCTGGATGCAAAAGCCATGAATAACCTGGTTATCTCTCTGCCTGATGATGTGGTCAAACAGGTTGAGAAGATGAAGACTGCAAAGGAGATGTAGGATACTTTGTGTACCGTCTATGATGGTCCCACAATCACACTGGACAATAGGATTAACAATATTGTTAGACAGTATGAACTCTTCTTTGCAAAACCAAAGGAGTAACTCACAGAAACCTACACCAGGTTTACTACACTTATTAATGATCTCAAAGCTGTTGGGATCACAAAGGACAGACTGACTCTGGTGAACAAGTCCTTGGACAACCTGCCTGAAGAGTGGAACTACTTCTCTACCATCTTGAGAAATTCAGGTACCATCAAAGGTAGGGATCTTGTAAACTTATATGGATCCTTACTGAATGATGAGCAGTCAAGGCAACAGAAAAGAAATGCCTTGGAAATGTCTAAGAGAGGTGCTGCCTTAGTGGCCAGCGTGAGACAACCTGTTTGGCAGGTATGTGATATGTTCACACAACCTGATCAACAGGCTGATGATGAAAGGGAAGAAATGTCTGATGAGGAAGACAGTTCAGATCTTGCTGAACTTGATGATGAGCAAATGATTGCAATGCTTGTCAAAAGGTTCAACAAGAAAAGGTTTGGAAGAAAAATGCTGCAGGGGAACTCAAATGCTATCAAAAAGAAGGCATTTGATAAATCTAAGGCTGAGTGCTTCAAATGTGGAAAGACTGGACATATAGCTGCTCACTGTGTGTCAAAAGCTGTTGGTCAGTCATCCAAACCATTTAAGACTAACAGGGACGATGGCTACAGGGTTTAAGTACCTTATGGCCATGGCTAAGCTGAAAAAGTTGGAAAACTCAGTGACTTCCAACAAGAAAAAGGGGCTCATGGCTGAGACATGTGATTGGGAGGAGTCTGATTCATCCTCAGATGAAGAAGACAACAACTGTCTAAAGGCCAACACTAACGTCCCATCAACCAGCAACTTCTAACAGGACTTGGCTGAAGCTGAAGCATTCAGCAGCTTAGAGAACTGGAATCCTACAATGATGTACAAGGTACAAACCTTTATGGCTTACAGTTCTGATGAAAAAGTAAAAATGTTTGAATATATGCTTGTTAATTTAAAAGCTGCTGTTGAGAAGCACAATGTTTTATTAGTCTGAAATCTCTAAGCTTAAAAATGATCTTGACACAAAATCCAGTATACTGGACAGTTTCCATAAGTTGGAAACTGAGCTTGATGAATTAAAACACATCAACTCCATTTTACTGGAAAAAAAGAGAGAGACAGATGTAAAACATGCAAAACTTCAAAAGATAGTTGACTCTTGGTGCCAATCTGCACAAAAAGTCAGCCATTGTATCAGTCAACAGATCCCTGCACAAATCCAAGCCTATCTTGGAGGGGATCTTGACAAAGCAGCTTCTATTGTTGAGATTAATAATCTGAAGGATGACTTATCCACTCTTCGTGAGCTTCCCAACACTTTCATCCAGAAAGTAAATGGTAAGCTAGTCTCAACAAACAGGTTTGTCAGGCCTCAAAATACTGACAGCTTGTGTGAAAAAGCCCCAAAAGCTGATGATGGAATGTGTTCTCCATCAAATCAGCCTGCTAAGTGCTCTGCTGATTCACACAAGCAGAAGAAAGGAAAACATGCTCAAACTGTAGCCGTGGACACTAAACCTGTTGTCAAAACAGCCTCTGGGTCCAAAGCTGATGGTAAGAGACCTGTTAATCCTTTTGATACTAAACATTTTGAGAAAAAGTTTTCAAAAGGTAAGCAGCCTGCATTCAACAGGGTTAAGTCTCATGTTGAAAACAAATCTACTGCGGTTTCAAATAAGTTTTTAAACCATAGTGGAAAACTGGTTATAAATGAACGTAAGCCTTTCAGGACCAAAAGCAGTGATCATGTTGATAGGCAACATCAATCAAATCTCAGTAAGGGCAAAGGCAAAGCCATTGCTCAACCTGAGAAACTTGGGAATAAGTTTCCCAAACCTGTGGAAGGTCAAAAGCCAATCAAGCTTCCTGTATTTGACATCTGTCCTCCCAAAAAGAGGAAAGAAGAAACAGACAAAGTTGCTGCTATTGTGCCTTCCACCCAAACTGTTGATTCATCTAAGAACTGTAATAAGTTTGCTAAACCTTCTGACAGAATCAACAAAAACGATTCAGAATATGTTTCTGGAAGTTCTTCTTCTAAAAAGGCTAAAAAGAGAAAATGCTATAAATGTGGGAAGAAGACACACATGGCCAAAGACTGTCCTGAAACTAAGGACATGAGGCATGTTGACTCTGCTAGTTCCATCATTGCTAAAACAAGCAGTGTTGGAAGTAACTTAGTCAACGAAAATGGTATCCAAACTGATAACATTCAAATAGGAAATATTAGTGTTGATATCACTAGCCCATCAACAAATGTTGATGAAGTAGGAGAACTCATCCCTATGATGAGTTCCCCTAAAAGTAATTAATATTTTCCTATGACACCCTGCAGCACAAACAACCATCCCAGGTTTGGTACTTGGACAGTGGCTGCTCAGGACATATGACAGGTTGCAAGGACCTGCTGAGTGATCTCAAGCCTGAAAAAGGGCCAAAAGTCACATTTGGTGACAATGTACAAGGATCCACAGAAGAATATGGAACTCTTCAAGCTGGTGCTGCATTGTTCAAAAGGGTAGCCTATGTGGTTGGGCTGAAACATAATCTTGTTAGCATAAGTCAACTGTGTGATGCTGGCTACAAGGTTAACTTTGATGAGCACCTGGGTTACATATTGGATCCCAAAGGCAAAGTTGTGTTGTGTGCTCAGCGAAAGAAAGGTGTATATGTTGTGGACATGAAATCTGCTGATCCTACAACTTAAACTTGCTTTCTCACAAGAACCAATGCAGACCTGAACTGGTTATGGCACAAAAGGCTGTCACACCTGAACTTCAAGAATATCAACAAACTCTGTAAGAAAGAGTTGGTAACAGGTTTGCCTTCTATAACTTTTGTTAAGGATAAACTCTGCACAGCTTGTGAAAAAGGCAAGCAGAGAAATCATCTTTTAAATCCAAGCATAATTTTTCTATTGATACTCCTCTCTTCTTAATCCACATGGACTTGTTTGGACCAGTCAGTGTCCCAAGTCTAGGAGGAAGAGGATACACTCTAGTAATGGTTGATGAGTTCTCCAGGTTTACATGGGTGATCTTTTTTAAGAGCAAAGGAGAGGCTGCTAGAGAAATCATTGGATTTATCAAGTATATGGAAATGCTCAACTCTGCTCAAGTAAAGCAGCTTAGAAGTGATCATGGTACTGAGTTTAGAAACAGTACCCTTGAGCACTTCTGTGAAGAAAGAGGGATCTCACAGAACTTTTCAGCAGTAAGAACTCCACAACAAAATGGAGTTGCTGAAAGGAGAAACAGAACTCTCATTGAAGCTGCTAGAACCATGCTGTGTGCATCTGGTTTACCATCATCATTCTGGGCTGAAGTTGTCAACACTGCTTGCTTCACCCAAAACAGATCCTTAGTGGTGAAAAGTTTCAACAAGACTTCCTATGAGCTGCTTAAAGGGAGAAGGCCAAACATTAGCTTCTTCCAAGTGTTTGGATGTCCCTGCTTCATTCTGAATCAAAGGGACCAACTGGCCAAGTTTGAACCCAAAGCTGATGAAGGTGTGTTTGTTGGATATTCTGCTATCTTCAAAGCCTACAGAGTATACAACAACAAGAGAAAGGTGATAGATGAATCTCTCAATGTCACCTTTGAAGAGTCCAGGAGTGCCTCCACCAAAGTTGTTCCTGAATCAGTTTCAGGAGAATTCTACTTTGACGATCTCATGCATTCTAACAGTGAAGAGAAGGACTCAAAAGCTTCCACCACATCCAGAGTGGAACCTGCTAACCATGATGGGCATGATGATGATTATGTTGATACACCCTGTGTGAATAAGTGTACTGACTTAATTACAACTTCATGTCCTGAACCAATCAATGCTGATTTTCCTGGATCCTCTGTTGATATGTTCAACAATTGAGAGTCATGCTCAACAAGTGAACAGGCTCAAGATATCAGTGTGTCTGAAAATCTTGAGAGCTGCTCAACAGGACCTGTTGAAGATGAAAACAACTCAGGAGAATCCTCATTGAAACAAGATCCTAAGTGGATCAGGTGTCACCCCAATGATCAAATAATTGGTGACATCAACAAAGGGGTGCAAACAAAATGGGACAGCTTGGGAACTTTTGTATGTTCTCTAGCTTTGTGTCCCTGATGGAGCCAAAGAAAGTGGATGAAGCACTTAAAGATGCCAATTGGATCACTGCCATGCAAGAAGAACTCAATCAGTTTAAGAGAAACAAAGTATGGAAGTTGGTCCCTGCTCCTAAAGGAAAAACAATAATTGGCACCAAATGGGTTTTCAGGAGCAAGATGGATGAGCAAGGTCATGTCATTAGAAATAAGGCAAGATTAGTTGCTCAAGGCTATAGGCAGGAGGAAGCTATAGACTATGATGAAACATTCGCTCCTGTGGCCAAGTTAGAGGCAATTCGTTTGTTTCTAGCCTACGCTGCTCATAAGAGCTTGAAGGTATTTCAAATGGATGTGAAAAGTGCATATTTGAATGGTAAGCTGCAAGAAGAAGTCTATGTCAAGCAGCCTCCAGGTTTTAAAAATGAACATCATCCAGGTTTTGTCTATATGTTGGACAAAGCTCTCTATGGTCTAAAACAAGCCCCTAGAGCCTGGTATGACACTCTTACTGATTTCCTTATGAGCAATGGTTATTCCAGAGGTAAAGTGGATACCACACTGTTCATAAAGAAGGTGAAGTCTGATATTATGCTTGTTTAAATATATGTGGATGACATAATATTTGGTTCTACCAATGAGCAATTATGCAAGAATTTTTCATTACTCATGAAATCTAAGTATGAAATGAGTATGATGGGAGAACTAACTTTCTTTCTAGGATTACCGGTTAAACAAACCTCAAAAGGAATTTTTATAAATCAAAGAAAGTATACTTTAGATCTTTTGAAAAAGTTTAAATTTGATCAAAGTTCTCCTATTAAAACCCCAATGTCAACCAATGTAAAATTGGATGCTGATGCCAGTGGCAAAGCTGTTTCAGTAACAGCTTAGAGAAGCATGATTGGGAGCTTGCTATACTTAACTGCTAGTAGACCTGACATTATGTTTGCTACTTGTTTGTGTGCTAGGTTCCAAGCTGATCCAAAAGAATCACATCTAGCTGCTGTGAAAAGAATCTTCAGATACCTTAAGGGTACACAAGGTTTGGGTCTTTGGTATCCCATAGACTCAAGCCTTGAGCTAATAGGTTATTCAGATTCTGATTTTACGGGCTGCAGACTAGATAGGAAAAGCACAACAGGTGGATGTCAACTCCTTGGTGGTAAGTTGATAAGTTGGTGTAGCAAGAAGCAGAACTCAGTTTCCACTTCTACTGCTGAAGCTGAATACATTGCTGCTGGAAGCTGCTGTGGGTAGATCCTATGGATGCAGCATCAGCTTGAAGACTATTGACTTGTATATAGGAAAACTCCTATTCTGTGTGATAATACAAGTGACATAGCTATCTCCAACAATCCAGTATTTCATTCCAGAACAAAGCATATAGAGGTTAGACATCACTTCATAAGGGATCACATCCAGAAAGGTAATGTGGAGATAAGTTTCATTTCCACAGATGAACAGCTCGCAGACATTTTCACCAAGCCTCTTGATGAAAACAGGTTTAATTACCTTGTCAGCAAGCTGGGAATGTTAAACAAAAGTGACTAAGTGTCCTACATGTTCTAAGATTTTATATGTCTCACACTGCTCAAGTTTCACAGAACAGCTTATGCAGAACAGGCTATGCATGTTCTACACTTAGCCAAATTCTGAAAACTTGAACAGCTTGAGCATATAACAGGCTTGACAATCACAGCTTTCAAGTCAAGCCTGGTCTGATGATCAAACCTCTACCCTGCTCACTCTCTCAACCTGTCATACAAGACATTGTCTTGTAACCTGATCAGTTATTGAACACAAACTGTTCTTACATAGCTGAACAGGTTGACTGAACAACTTGAAGAGTGAACAGCTTGTGATGACCCTGCTCATCACAGGTTTGACCAACAGCTTAGAACATCAGTTTTAACTACCTTTCTTCACAATTAAGTTACTTAATTTTTGTTTTTATTTAACTTAATTACTGCGGATAATGTGGGTTAACGTGCGTTAGTGATCAAAAAGGGCTCAAGTGGTCTGACAACCATTCTGACATGGACAACCGTTCCGTTTTCCGTTAACGAACATTTCAAATCAACCGCCCAAACTTTTCTCTCTCATACCCACTCACATTCAAATCCTATAAATACCCCTACTGTTTCATCTTCGTCTTCCTCACTACTTCCATAACTTCCAAAGAACCCTAAAACTCGACTAAGTGTCTCGTGCTACTACCTTCACTACTTCCCAAATGGCTCACCGAAACAATCCCTTTCTACTAGTATTGTCGGTGCTGATGTTCAAAAAAATTCCTGTCACCACAATGCTAACCCTGAAACCTACCAACAACCTTGCAAACCTAACCATCCCCAAAAATTATGTGGGGAAAGGCTACGAAGAGATGGTGGAATTTCTGAAAGTTCACCCCCTGAACTATGCCATGACTACCACTCCTGGTGTCCTGTACCAGGAAATGGTGTATGAGTTCTGGTACACCTGTGCCTACAACCCAGATACCAAAGTAATCAAGGGAACAATTCTCTCACTACTGGTCTGATCATTGAGGTCCTTCATCTTCCAGTTGCTGAACCCTATGATCAGCCACAGGCTGAGAATGACCAGATGGGCAACCTGCTACACTTTTGTGGTGTAGCAGAACCCAAAGTTGGGGCCACACTGTTTAGGAAGGATTTTTCTCCAACCTACAGTTTCCTATTTGCCTCTGTGGTAATGTGCTTCAGTAGCAAAGTTGGTTCCTTTGACCAACTAAGTCGTGATGAGATTCCTATAGTCCTACAGCTTGTGGATAGGACTACAATCAACATGGCCAGATGGATTTTCATGAATTTGAGGAATCTGGTGCAACAGGAAACACGTCCAGCTGCTGTTCGTTATCCCAGGTTTTTGAGCCTCATCTTCAAACACATCTGTGGTGAGCAACTGTCTAATTCTCAGCCTTTACTTCGTACTGCTACATTTCCTGTCATTGGAAATAGAGTTTTCTACACTCCAGTTCTCCCAAATGAGCCTCCTCTATCTACTCCAATGTGGAGGTTGCTTGGAATGGTGGAAGGACCCTGTGCTGTGAGGGAGGATCCAGAAGCTGCTCCCAAAGGAAAATCCAGATCCAGGGTCAAGTTTGTTAAAAGGACCCTGGAAACGACTGAAGCTGAGCCTGTCCGCAAGAAGGCTAAAACAGCCAAGTCATAGTCTGCCCCATCAGTCTCTGTGGCTGAGGGGGAGCAGACTTCTCACCCTGGTTCGTTTGTTGAACCTGAAGCCTCTGTGGCACCTGAGACTATGGAACAGGCCAACCCACCTGTTACTGACCCAGTCTCAAAACCAGTCCAATTAGAACCCCTCATCTCCTCTCCACAACATCCATCATCCACCTCCTCTCTCAAATCATACCAACGCAAATCCCTTGCCAAAAAGAAACCAACAGCCAAAACAGCCCAAACCAGCCCCTCTGTTCCCTCTCAACATGGTTCAGTTGAAAAAGAAGCACAGCCTGCTGCCTCTCCTATTTTGGGAGAAGGTTCAACACATTTGGAGCCTGCTTCACTCCAACAAGAGTCCACCCAGAGTCAGCCTAGACCCTCTGCTTCCTCCCAACAGGAGCCAGTTGTACATATGGAGACAGCCACATCCACTATTCCAGCCTCCCAACAGGCTGAGAATATTGAAAGACAGGAGTTCTCTCCACTCCATACTGGGTCCACACAGTCCCCACTTCATACTTATTCATACTCTGAATCTGCACGAGGTGCCAAACCTGCTGGATTAGACCATCCAGTGGTTCAGCCTCCAACTTCTGCTCCTCATAATGCAGCTGTTCTACACCAAACAGCTGCTGAAGGACCAACCACCCAAGCTAATGAACCACAGGGAACAGAACATCCCTCTGGTGAGGCTGCTCCTCATATGCAAACTCCATCAGCAGGTTTCACCACTACTGATGTTGAAATGCAAATCCCATCTCCCCATGATGAGGTACCTTTAAACCAAGGTGCTGCAGAGGGAAGAACCCCTGGCCTTAATGAAGGTGCTGCAACACAAGCAGCATCTGAAACGCTACCAACCTCTACCCCTTCTCCTGATGAAGCAGCTACAGCCACTGCTGAGGGACCCCTTGACCCTTCCAACCTAGGCCATATTACTTTTGCCCAGGCTATGGAACTTCTATCCAAAGTCACCATTCCCTCTCCATCACATCCCCAAACACCTACCTCATTATCATCATCTCACTCTTCCCCCTCTACTCAATCCAAACAGTCCAGCCATAGTCCCACATCCCCTAAAGATCTGCCTTTGAAGGATCAGCTTTCCTTGCTGACCAACAAAGTTGGCTCTTTAGAAAATTCCATATCTTCTCTACCCTCTCTAAATTCAGACTCTGTGTCTGGACAGATCAAAGGATTCTTTGATCTGTTCAAGAATTCCTTTCCATCCACTCCCCAAGCTGACCACTCCTCACAGCTGCTTGCACTTACTGCACAGCTGCAAAATATCTCCACATCCCTCTCCTCAATTCTTTCACACCAACAGGACTCCGTGTCCTCTATGACGGCCATATCCCAACAGTTGTCCACTCTCCTCACTACTTACACTATTACCCTTCCTACCACATTGACCAGCCTAAACACTCTAATCGTCTCTCTATCAAATTCTGTGTCAACAAACCTTGCTGATGTGTAGGACTCTCTTGAGTTACATCTTGCACAGCTTCAAAGTCTACTATTCATAGCTTCTGATAGAGAAAATATTCTTAAGCTGACCTCCACTGCTGAGTCACAATCATCCTCCCTTCAAACCTGTCTTTCCCAACTTGCAGAGGTGAAGGACAATCTGGCTTTCTTAGTGCATAGCCTGGTTGGCCCCAAACCTGCTGCCAAAACTGCTGTCAAGCCTGCTGAATTCATTTCTTCAGGCGGACCGATTGTTGAAGGTGCTGGTTCATCTCCTTCAAAGGGGGAGAAGTTGTCTGCCTCGAAGAAGCATCTACATTTGGTCAGAAGGGTGTTTCAATTTGGTATCAGAGTGTGTGTTCATTGATTGAGTATATTTGACGATACTCATGACTGAACGTGGTTTAAGATGCTGATATTGACCCATCCAGGCAACATTACTAAAATAATCTTAAGATTAACTTGTCCTAGGTTTCGAAAAATAAAGGGTAGACGTTGAGCATATATATTGCGATATAATATATACATACATACTCGAGTATTCAAGCATGTAATAAAATGCTTTTTGGATTTAATTACCGTCAAGATGTCGGATCATGGATCTAACCGAAACCAAGAACCGTTAAATGAAGCCCGCCCGAATTTAATGGCAAGATTGGGGCACGTCCATCAATGGAATAGTTGAAAGAGGTTGAGAAGTTCTTCCATGTAAATGGCTGCTGGGAGGAGAAGAAAGTTTCCTACGACACTGTGTTGTTGAAGGGCCTTGCCCTAACTTGGTGGGATGCAGAAGTTGAAATTCTGGGGGAGAAGATGGTTAAATCCATAACTTGGGATCAATTTAATATCCGATTTAAATGACAATATTTTCCTGTCGTATGAATTCAGAAAATTAAGAAATATTTCATCAGCTTCCACCAAGGTGACTTTTCGATAGATGATTATTTAGAAGAGTTTAACTCCATGTTCGTTGGGCCTCTCGTATCAAACGAGGACCAAAAGGTTGAGTACTTTGTTGAAGCCTTCGGAAGGAGATATGAGAGTTTATGAAGATGCAAGCAATCAACACTTTCGATCAAGCGGTTGAACTTGCACGTATCTGAGATTACGAAGTCTACCGAGTTGATCCAGATACTCCTTCCTCATGGGTCGCTACGACTGCCTCAGACATCTTACTTTCGTCCCAAGGGTGCCGATTCTCGTTCTCAATCACATGCACCTTCAAAGAAATAGCCATACTCCCTGAGTCATTATAAATGATGCTCATCTAGTTTCACCACTTCGTACACCAAGTGTAAAAGATTTCACAAGGGATAGTGTACTCAAAATTCCTTGATTTGTCATAGCTGTGGAAAGTGGGGCACATTCGTACTAGGTACCCATGTACGTTGATAAATGCTTTTTGTTCAATGAAATGGGTCACAAATTTGGGGTTGTCCTAACCGGAAGGTCATACCAGTTGAGAGTAAAGCTTCGATGGCCAAGTCGACGGTTGGTGGCGGTTCCTCCTAATCAAAGGAGAACACGTCCAAACCTCACGTGCGGGTATTTCAAATCACAGTGGATGAGGCTCGGGACACATTAGACGTTGTTATCAGTACTTTTCTATTAAACTCCTTGTCTGCTGTTGTTCTTTTTTATTCTGGTGCAAATGTGTCATTTATTGCTAAGTCGTTTGCACAAAAACTTGATAGTTTGACTACATTGTTGCCTTTCCCTTTAACTATCAATGTTGCAAATGGCATGTCTGTTGTGGCAACCTAAGATTATTATGATTGCAAGCTCACCTTAGATGGATACAATTTTGGATAGACCTTGTGCCTATTGACACAAAACAGTTCGACATAATTATTGGCATGGATTAGTTGGCGGCGAATAAAGCAAGCATTGTGTGTGTCAAAGGATTAGGTCATTTAATGACTCCTAACGGCAATAAAATCTTTGTATATGGAGATAAGCATAGGGGAGAATTTGTGGTCATGTCCATGGCAAAAGCCCATAAAAGCATTAGTAAATGATGCCTGAGCCGAAAAAGATATCTTGAGAAACCTTGTGAAATAGTTGATTCATGATATCAAAAAAAACCTTGTGAAATAGTTGATTCATGATATCAAAAAAACCTTGTGTAATGCAAAAAAGACTCCACAATGGAAAAGAAAATCACACTATCAAGACATATTCATGAATGGCACCTGCCAAAAACACACAAAAAAAACTCTATTTTTCATTTCATTGCGTACATCACATATTCATGAAAGGCACTTGCCAAAAACACACCAAAAAACTCTTATTCGAAAAAACACTGAAAGTATGTTAGTTTTCTAGATTTAGGGAAAATTATGTAATAAACTAACATGCAACATACTTATGAAATTTTCGATTATGTCCATATACCTAAAACGTATCCATAAAAGTCATTCGACTTGGAATTTTTTACGAATTCTATTTTCTTATGGATTTTTTAGGAGTTTTAAATTTTATAATGTTGAAATTCTTTTTATGGAAAAAAAATTTGTGGAGTAATTTTTGCAAAACATCAGACCTTTATGGAAACGTTTTTGGTGCAATAACTTATTCAAAAAATACTGAAAGTATGTTAGATTTTTAGATAATTTTCCTTATATTTTAAGAGAGAATTTGGCTATTTATATAATCATGATGGATTCGAGTATTCGACGTCTATCACTTAGTCCACATAGTAATCTCATCTTAGCAGAATCATCCCACATCTTTGAATTTGCATATATTTTTGACGATATTACACAGTTCCAAGAATTCATAGGCTAGATCTCCGATAAAAGATGCATGACCTGCTCACTAACATCGAGATTTCCTAATTTTATAAAAAAAGCAATGCGCCTAATGCAATTTCATGGGGGTTGTTCAGGCATAATTTGGATGAAATCACATGCCTCATCTACCAAATCTGCTCTTGATAAAAGATCAACCATGCAAGAATAGTGCTCGATTTTAGGAACCGATCCAAAAGATGGTTTAAAGAGGTAGTGATTCTAGGACTAGAAGAACTACTTATCTTCTCTTAGGTAGCGGTCGATCGGTTCGCATCTATGGTCAATCAATAGGTACGCACCTCATACAAGAGGGGGGGAGTCCGAACAGCCTTGTACTCTTCCCACGGAGAAGGAAATTAGGCTTTATCGAAATTCTCTAATGCTCATCAAATCAAAGAATTGACACCCTTCCTTGACAATTCCACCCGAATGCAGATAAAACTCCTATTACATCATCAGGGTGAACGTCCCAATCATTTGACATTCACTTAAATAGTAATATAGCCTCTCTAGTGTGTCCATTGAAAGCAAATGCAAAACTGATTGCATTCCAAGTGGCCTCGATCCATGCTCCCAAACTTGGCTTACAAGTCGATTAAAGTAGTTGTCACATATGTATCTTGTTGCAAACCTCTTTCTGATGCATATGCATCTACCTACCTCCCAACATCAAGGGCATCAATGGAAGCACATGCATAGAGAACTCCACTCAATGTGATATTATTAGCGTCTACCTGACTACCCATTTAACTTTCATGATGTTAAACAATAAAATTGCTTCATCTAAAGACCCACTTTCAGCATATCTAGCATGCAAAGACCAATGAGTTCGAGGGTTTTTCCATTTCATTAATAAGATAAAAATAGCAAATTTATCCATTGATACACACATCGGAGACATAAAAATTAACATGATAAAACACAATGGGTTGATATAATTTCACCATGAATTGTTGCCCTCTAGCAAGCAAGTAAAAGTCCAAAAGGCCGGTCACTAAGAACCAATGGTTTGACATTATGCCTAATACATCCAAAAAAATATTAACTGACTATTGATTCATACATGTATTGTAAGCATAAAACAACATATATACTGATCTATGGAAGAAATACTTGCCCTGTAATCATCGCGTTCTAGGTTACCAAATCTTTCTTGGTCCATAAGCTTGTACA
Source organism: Centrapalus pauciflorus (assembly GCA_020465985.1). Taxonomy (NCBI): domain Eukaryota; kingdom Viridiplantae; phylum Streptophyta; class Magnoliopsida; order Asterales; family Asteraceae; genus Centrapalus; species Centrapalus pauciflorus. The sequence continues at coordinate 16,389 of JAANYP010004357.1, forward strand.
CTTCTATTACCGAGGGTATGTTAGACAATTGAGCAATAGTCACAAACTTTCTTTAATCTTATATATTTAGCAAAACATTGGTCCATAAGAATTAAGATTGTAGATTTATTACTAAGGGTATTTTACACAAAAGAGCAATTGTAGTTTTATCACAAACTTTTTAATCTTATATTATATATATGATCAAAAGTCGCATTTTTATGTGTATGAACAGCTAAAGGGAAGCTGTAAACCTCAAACCCAATGCCAAAAAAACAAATGTTGACTTACAGGTCATTTTTTTTAATTCAAGCATCATAATTAGAAAGCAACTGCTTAAGAGTTTCCAACAACTTAAAGAAGGCATTAAATTTATAGTAAATGGTAAACAAAAGTTTGTTGCAGTGAAAACAAGGGAAATTCTGTAAAAAGATGAAAAATAGTCGATAGTTTTTGCCTTTTTGGACCATATAAACCATGGGTAAAAGACATACCGAAAACTTTGTTTGGAGTGAAATAACCTAGTTGCTTGAATTATAATATTTTTCACTCCGATGAAACCAAAGGAGAAAAAGATTCGACTTCAATCGTTTCAAGTAAGTAACTGAGACCTAAAATGGCAACATCATATATCGTGACAATTGAAGATTTGAAGTGTCGAGAAGGTTGTAGTGACTCAAGTGGTCCAGCACTTCTGGATGATAGTGCATCAAAACGCACATCAAGTTTAGCAATCAAAAGTTGGTGGCTCTTCAATCCTTCATGCATATATATTAAATGAATTTATCAAACATATTCAATGTCTCGATGAAATTCAGAAGAAAAAACACCCACAACACATAGTTAGGACAAAATAAACCATCCTAATATGGCCTTGTCCAACTTCTGAATCCATGTTTTTTATTCAAATCTCATCCATTTGCCGGAACATTCCCCGCATTTGTCAAGTAGTTAAATTGTGATGAAATTGAATCGCATCCTTCATGAATCTTCTAAGTTTGTTATTACTTTGTTACAATTACATTTCTTGAATTAAAATTGCGTAGTTGCATATTAGGAAACATGCGTAGATGATCTATTCTTTGATGCTCTCTTGCTTATATGTTGTTTGTGGCATAGATTCTTTTACGAATTAATGATTTAAAGTTTCATAATTAGTGCATGATATAGTTGTATAGTCCTAAATTTTTTGCTTTGAGAGCATCTTGGGTTAAAGTGTTGGAAAATAAAGCAATGTATATATGTTTTAAACAACAAGAATCACCCAAGCACACACTTAGACTTTATATATATATATATATATATATATATATATATATATATATATATATATATATATATATATATATATATATATATATATATATATATATATATATATATATATAAATTTATCAAAATAGGAACTCAAAATTGTATGTCTAGACCAGAATCAAAAGTGTAATGGCATAAATTCATCAAGACTTAAGGTGGTCGTGTGTGTGTCTGTGATTTAGGTAGTGTGTTGGGTGTGAGAATTAAGTTTAAAAACAGCAACGGTACCTGTGATATATCATATGACTGAAACTTGTGTGTTTGTGAGAAGAAGGGTCATGCTGAATGTCAAACAGAGTTGTTGAGCAGAGATTAAAATGAATCAATTATATGCAGTATCTGTTGAGCAGAGATTAAAATGAATCAACTATTGATTTATAGAACTTTTATAAAAGTTGAAATAATTTTTTTTCAAAAAACTTTTATAAGAGTTGAAATATTTTTTTTTTCAAAAAAATAGCGGAATAGTAAATTTATGCATGTATGTATATGACTGTAGCTGCTGTTACACACACACTAACCCACTTACTTATGCACACATGTAAATGTATTACATGCTGTTGTGATTTATTCTGTTTTCCCAGTAACAACATTACTGATTACACACACTAGTTAGTCTTATTTATCACATAGTAGGATGCTGCTATTAAATGAAGTTGCATTTAAATACATTCTTGTTTATGTGTTGCTAAGTGAAGGCTATTATGTTTATATTTTTCAAAGGTCAGAATTTCATGTTCATTTCAGATTAAATGATAAGTAACACAATAAAAGAACAAAAAACCTTTTATATAACTATACTTATATGAACATTAAACCATGCATGTCAGGACATGATATGTGCATTAAATACTTACCTGAGATTGGAAACAAATGTGACACTTGGCAGAAATGATTCTTGGCCGATTGATTCCCACAAAGTTTAACTGCAAGTACATATATGGGCTGTTATGTTTTTGTTTTACAAAGTTGCATTTAAAAAAAAATTTCAAAAAACTTTTATAAAAGTTGAAATATTTTTTTTCAAAAATCAGCGGAATAGTAAATTTATGCATGTATGTATATGATTGTAGCTGCTGCTGCTGTTACACACACACTAACCCACTTACTTATGCACACATCTAAATGTATTACATGCTGTTGTACTGATTACACACACTACTTAGTCTTATTTATCACATAGTAGGAGGCTGCTACTAATCTGCTATTAAATGAAGTTGCATTTAAATACATTCCTGATTATGTGTTGCTAAGTGAAGGCTATTATGTTTATATATTTCAAAGGTCAGAATTTCATGTTCATTTCAGATTAAACGATAAGTAACACAATAAAAGAACAAACAACCTTTTATATAACTATACTTATATGAAAATTAAACCATGCATGTTAGGACATGATATGTGCATTAAATACTTACCTGAGATTGGGAACAAATGTGACACTTGGCAGAAACGATTCTTGGCCGATTGATTCCCACAAAGTTTAACTGCAAGTACATATATGGACTGTTATGTTTTTGTTTTACAAAGTTGCATTTAAATACATTCTTGTTTATGTGTTGCTAAGTGAAGGCTATTATGCTTATATTTTTCAAAGGTCAGAATTTCATGTACTGCAGATAGGCTCACTTGAACATAAGATTATGTATGTACTATGTAGTAGATGTGTGTGACCAAAGGACTGAGTTTTTCACTTAAATGGTTTGACTTTTCCTTCTATATTGAAAAGGTATCAGAAAAGTAATAATTTGTAGTTTGTTTGACATTGTAAAACGGATATTGTTGCCTTTATTTTGGGACGGATGAAGTACAAACTTAGGTAAAGATGCATGTTAAAATATAAACATCTTTATGGTAACACATGTGTAATATTTATTTTGACTTTGACTAAGATTTTTTGAACCTATTAACTATAGGTTCAAAATCTGGTTGCAGAAATTTGTTGACTCAAAATTGGGCAAACAGGTATTTGTTTTATGTTTCACAAATAAATCTCATGTGTCGATTATGTTATTATTACATGTGTTGAAAACGGATTTTTTCATCCTTTATATTACAAGAATCAAGCCATCATTAACTTACATTGCAGCTGAGGAAATAATGAGCCTTATTACAGCTCAAGGTTATATATAATTTATGTTTATTCACTTTCTTTTTTCTCTTTTCGTGTTTTTTATTATGCATAGAAGTGCTTCATTTTCACTATATCATCTTATTGAATTCTACTCTGTTTTGAACATCAGTGGCCGAAAACAGCGAATTGAATGCAGTTTGGAAAGACATCTTGGATGCTGACGGAGATGAAATTTATGTGAAGGTAAGGCCACTAAAAATTCAAACATTTGACTTTCGATATTTAATACACTGCTTCATCCGTCTCAAAGAAGTGTACACATTTTCGTTTATAATTTGTCCCAAAATAATTGTCCACTCTTATAAAGTGAGCTATAATATATATGATCTAAATTATACCATTAATTGTGAGACCTAAGAATTTTGAATTTTTATAAGTAAATAATAATTGAGGAGAATTGTCATTTGGTTGAATAGAAGCTATGAAGTTTTCATCATAGATTTCTAGAACTATGTATTACATTATTATTTTATTTTTATTTCTACCCAAAAATGATTATTCTTATCAACTTTTATGTATTGTCCCAACTTAAAGGTTGTAGGTTCAAGTCTCAATGGATGGTAATGTATGTTGCCTTTATAAAAAGACAATAAATAACATATTACTTCCACTTCACTTCAAATTTGAACATTAAACCATGCATGTTAGGACATTAAACCATGCATGTTAGGACATGATATGTGCATTAAATACTTACCTGAGATTGAGAACAAATGTAACACTTGGCAGAAACGATTCTTGGCAGATTGATTCCCACAAAGTTTAACTGCAAGTACATATATGGGCTGTTATGTTTTTGTTTTACAAACACATGGCTACTCAATTATTCAGTTATACATGTATGTATATATGTATTATACATGTATGTATATATGTATTATACATATATATATAGCTGCTTTCATGCTTATGCTACTAATTATACTTCTAATTCAACACAATAGATTTATTTATTTCTGTTTTGCATCCTGTGTTTTGTTGCTCAGGCAGTACCCTTATACTTAAACAATTAGATATATCAACTAAGTTGAGATCTTGCAGCCTTCCAATTTTATAAAATTAAGTTGAAGTAATATTTTTTTCAAAAAATTAGTGGTGAATCATTTTTCATATTGTGGTTAGTATAGAAAAGAAAGATTTTCAAGATTTAGTGGTGAATCATTCTTTATTTCTAAAACTCTTTTGTTTATGTTTCTGCTGTTTTTAGAAAAGAAAGGTTGTGCTTGCTGTTGTTTATTAAATGACCACACACACTCATGCATACATGTAAGCATTTTTGCTGTTTTAACTTGAAATTTAGACACACACACACACACACGCTCTCTCTCTCTCTCTCTCTCTCTCTCTCTCTCTCACTCTCTCTCTGTTTTGCTTTGCTGTTGCCCACAGAACGCACACATACACACACTGCTGATTTTCTGATTTTCAAAAACTTTCTGATTTTCAAAACTCTGATTTTCAATTGATATGTGTGCTAAGTTACATACTCACACAAGCATTTACATACCAGACACCATGAATGCATAGTTACTCTTTCATTGCAGCATCATAAATGGTGAGTGGAACAAAAGGCAGCTGAAGCTGGAACAACAAAACGTTTACCTGCCACAAATGGCAGCTGAAGCTAGAACAAAAAGCAGCTGAAGGTGGAATTTTTTGGTGGATTTAGAAGATTGATTTAGAAGCTGGAAATTAAAAAAAAACTAAAGGTAGCCAGATTAAATAGAAAATACAGCAGAATTTGAACAGGTTTGTTTGGGGAATGGAAGGGTTTCTTTGGGGAAAACAAAAGACAGGTTTGGGGAACAAAAAAAGCTTAGTTTTTTTTTTGTTATTTAAAATCTGTATAGATTGCTTTAAAGGGTTGTAATGTTAGCTTTAAAGGATTGTACCTCTTAAAATTCAGCCTTGTGCTTTAAGAGGTTGTACATTGTGCATAAAGAATTGTTTTTAAGACTATCATCTAAATGCATCATAAAAGGAGTACATACATATATATATATATATATAGATAGGTTCAATTAAGAACTTTTATTTATCTACGTACCTAAGAACCATTTTCAGCCAATAGATCAAGCCGATCTCGTACCTGATGCATCTCGTGATGCAACATATTATATACATCTAATGAATGGTAGTTTAGGAAAAAAAATATCTAGTTTAATTAATTTTAATTTTATATTGACCGAATATTGCATCAAATATTTAAATAATAAATGTTAATTAAATTTAATTACTACACTTCCAAAATTAACAAAAATAATACAAATTCAATTAAATGATGAAGATTTAGATGGATCGTTGTATTCTTCGTTCATCATTCATTGTTCATCATCTATGCATCATTCATCGTTCATCATCTACGCATCATTCACAAACAACAAATTCAAATCCATGTTCATCTTCATATTCTATGCATCGTGTTCTTCATGATCATTATCGGTTGCATCTCTTGTTCATGTTCATCTTTGCGTGTTCATCATCATCTTTGTTCATCGTTCATCTTCAAATCATCATCACTATGAAATCAAAACTTCAAGTTGGCGGTGGGCGTTGGTCCTAGACAAGCGACATGGAGGCGTTGACAGTCGATCAACATGGCGGTTTGTGGTGGCGGGGCTGTTGTGGTGGGAGGCCTAGAAAGAGAGGGGGGGAAACATGGTGGTGGTTATGGAAGCCATGAGAGAGAGAGAGAGAGAGAGAGAGAGATGGGGAGGAAAATAAGGAAGGTAGTTAATGTGAGATTTTAATTCTAAAATTAACTCCTAAGTATCTTTTAATGATTTTTAAAAATAAATTAATTACCATATCTTTAGTTTCCCCTGAATGCCCTTGTGCACCCTTGGTAGATTATGCGATGCACAAAAATTCCTTGAGGTTTTCGATACATAAAAGTTCTCAATTGAACCTATATATATATATATATATATATATAGAGAGAGAGAGGGAGGTTCAATGGAAAACCACAATGCACCTGAAAACTTGTGAAAACCGCACTGCACCACTACAAATGCATCAAATTCTCCGCGTGATGCATCAAAATCCCGCGTGATGCATCAAATTCCTCGCGTGATGCATCAAAATCCTACGTGATGCATCACCTTATTTACGATCATGCCACCGCGTTTTTCATTAAATGCACCAAATCGGACGGTTTGCGTAGGTTTCCATGGTTTTCACGTGCATTGTGGTTTTCCATTGAACCCACCCCTATATATATATATATATATATATATATATATATATATATATATATATATATATATATATATATATATATATATATATATATCCTTTTTTATGCATTGTGTTTCTGCTATGGTCTGTCATTTGCTATTAATATTGCTTTTTTATTTACTTTTTATACATTTCTACGTTGTCATTATAAACTCTATGGTGTTATTTTTGGCTAACACTTGCATGTCTTATTTATTTAGGTTATAATATACAAAATTATATATTTTCAAAAGATTTCAAATGTGTTTATTAAAGAGATTCCAGAATGATTTCTTTTTGGAATGCTTTATTTGCTGAATTGATTTTAGTATTGATTTATTTTTGAAATTGAAGTCAGAATAATTTATTTTCAAAATGATTTCAGAATTTATTTTCGAAATGTTTTCAAAATTATTTATTTTCGAAATGATTATAAAATGAGTTATTTTCGGAAGGATCTTACAATGATTTATTTATGGAATGATTTCAGAATAATATCATGCAAAATTATCTCTTCCAAAATTAAAAGGCATAATGATTTATTTTCGGAATGATTTCAGTAACTCAAAATACGTTTTTTAACCACTTAATCTATTATCCCTACAAATAATGCCACAATAACAATGCGACTTTCATAATTTTATTCATCCCAAACACTTTCACACAGGCCATTAATCATGTCCTCAAAGTTGAATGTCACTTGTGTTGCACATTTAAAGCCTGAGATGTCGGAATGTACCATAAAGGTACGTATAATACGCATGTGGAAGGGGCAATCGAAGACAAACCCATCTGATACATGGAGTATTGAAACAATACTTATGGACGTATTTTCAATAGTTGTTTTTTTGTGGTTTCTTTCTATTTTCACCGGCTTTTGAGATGACTTAATGCATCTCTAACTTGCTTTTAGGACACACCGGACAAACAAATGAGTTACTCCAACTTTGAATATAATACTCCATGTTTTTATTGCATCAAGATAAATCACATAAATCTTAAAAATTTTGTTGATTTCTTAGATGGTAACTCATTTGTTTTTGGAAACCACCTGTCACCGTTGAAAGCAGTATGTCATATCGAAATGGTGCTTATGGATAAACATGTATTACTTTTATGAAATGATATGAATGGGTGATCGTATGATATTTGTTGATTTTCTTTGATTGAGTTTCTTATATATGGGACCAATACATAGTTTGAATTATAAATTTGATGCAAGAGGATTAATTATTTTGGAGTGAAACCTGTTTATCTTAAGTGATTTATAAATCTGATGCAACTCAGAGGATTAATTATCGATTACTTCTAGCATTTATGAAAGAAGTGGTGTGACAAAAGAATGTCGCTAAGGTCAAAATTATAACCATGCAAACTTTTTTGGAACATGTTCTTTAGAGTGATTGAGTTACTGGTCATGCATATTCACACATTTCAGTGCTTTAGTCCTTCTAATCTCCAGGTTTCTTTTGTTCTTTTTTTTTTTTTTTGTTTACTTGTTTTGTTGCCAAGATCTCTTTTACAACTTGAAAAGGGGTTCTTGCTGTTCATAAAGCTTTTATTTTTTATTTTGTGATGATACTCGTTATACAACATATCATGTGCTTTAGGGTTGCTAATTGTAATTATAAAGATGATTGATTAGGGTTGCTAATCATAAGAAAAACACAAATTTGAGTAAAGTATGAACAGAACCCATGGTTACTTTGGCACTTTTGATTAAAGATGATTGATTTTGTTGAATACTCAATTCACTGAATTTGGGTTTATGTTATGTTTCCTACTGTTTGTGTAAAGCAGTGTCAATGTCATCTTTCACCTTGTAGCCTTGCTAGAATATAGTGTATATACATGTGATTTGGCTAAAGTTCTCTAATGTACAAAAGTTCCAGTGTGATACAACTGTTACTAGGACAAGTTGTTTGGTTTCGGGTGATCAAATGCTATTGATATGTAGTTGTTGGTGTTGTTATTGCTACTGTTATGTCACTTGCTCCACCAATCTTCCTATTTACTTTTAGCAATATCTCTTTTTTTGTAGGAATTCACAAACGTTTGATGAAAGAATGTAAGTTCACTTGTAATGAAAGAGTTATTGGTATATTAGTATGTTTATCAAAAATTTGCTTTATATTTCTTACGAGATCAAATTAGATTTTAGTTTTCTTTAATTAAAGTATATGTAATGACATGCACAAATACATGTGCTTTTCATGTGTGCCTTCTTTGAACAATTTGTACTTGATCATCAATGTTCTTAGTTCATAAACTTTTAGATACAAATGATCTATCAAATGTATTTCTCTTTCCTTGACATCAATATGTACTTGATCATCAATGTATCTTTGGATATAAATGATCTATCAAACGGATTTCTCTTTCAGAGTTTTTCAATATAAGTTAAGATTATTGTTGAATGTTTAAACTTCGTACTCTTGTTTATGTTAGAATGCAACTAAAATCACCGTTGAGCAGATTGAAAACAATACTAACCAAATTGTGAGTTATCTGCTTCTGATTTTTAATGGGAATGCAGTCACTAGTCACTATTACCTGTTTATATTTCTTGGTATTATGGTTATATTTCTTGGTATTATGCCTGACACTACTATTTTTAATGGGCCACAAAACCTTATTCCAAGTGTTTTGAAGTTGTTGAAACAACATTTCCACCTTGAATAAAAATGTGATGTTACAAATTATTAAATTGTCTAATTTTCTTGAGCCAAATCCGGATATTATAGTTTTAATGTACAATACCGAGATTGATATAAAATGTAGATGAATATAGACTAGATCTTTAGTTCTTAGCAAATATGGAGATTAGAACACAAAAAAAGATGTAAAGGTTTGGTAATTTATCTAACACTTGACTCCTCATGGTAGAGCATCAATATCGATCACATAACGTGTTTCAAATACAGTTTGGTATATTCAAAGTTGATCTTCATTGTGAGCATGAGTTGGATCCTCATCTAAATAAGGCATATGTACCATAATTGACAATTTGACATCTATTCTTCTTTCACGTGAAATTGACCACTTGATATATTTGAACCCAATAGTGACCACTTTATTTTTATTTTATTAGAACTGCACATTCCAAAAGGTTCCCAAGAACAACATCTTGCAATTTTGGGATTGTTTTCACCTTTTGTTGGATATACAATTTAATGACTTAATAAATTTTCTTTACATGCTTCAAATAAGTTTTTCAGATACTAAATTAATTCATTTGTGTTTTTATTAACTTGTAGTCATACATTTTGCTGGTTTATTGTGAAATTTTTCTTACATTTGTTTCTGGCACATTCAAGCTGGTTTGGCAGTTTTATATTTTATTTGTTTTTACTATGCTATTTCTTATCTGTATGTTTTTAATATATTTTGTTTATTTTCCAACAGCAATCAAAAATACAAGGTACGATAGTCAAACAATAGCTTCCAAGGTTTAGTAGGATACTCGTTGAACAAAGTGTAATTCTTTTGTCTAGATTTCGCAATAACTACAATGATGGTCCATTCAAACACGTTGATCATAATTACAAGATTGGCTTCTCGTATGACACAAAGGTATCTAAGTGTCTCAAATTTAGTGGATCCTTGTATGGTATTTCACTTGTAAGCTACGATTCTTGGATAGAAGTAGACCACAAAAATGTGACATTAGGTTTGTGTATATTTGACCATTTAAGTTGAATACTTTATTAATTGATTTTTTCATAATAATGCCTTACACACATGTTTATTAGATGTTGTACCTTTTATTGACACTTGTGACAAGATACTACCTAAAAATGGCGACGAAAAAAAAACTAGAATGAAAATAAACATCAACGATGCAACGTGAGATATTTTATCTTAAACTGTTAATATTTTTGTTTATAATAGTGTACTTTCGTCATGCCAATTACTTTGTGGGAACCATATGTTAACAATCGGGAGGAAGACCCGGTCATTATCGTAACATATTTGATGGTTAGTTACCATAGATGGTCTACTTTTTTTCATGTATTTTCTTTAGGATAATTGTTTTTGTTATTTATGACTCTTCACGTAACAAACCATCATATATTTTGTAGGCAAGCTTTCAGTAACAAATTCGTTTAATGTTACGCGTCTTTTCATTAATTCTAATATCGAAGAGATAGAGGCGTGCAGGAACATGTCACTATTGCTATTTTTTTTATTTATTTTTAACTTTTTAAATACATTATTGTTTCACAATCCCAATTTAGTTTGTCATTATAGATTAGCACAGATTTTAGAACATTATTTATTTGTTTTTTCTAAAACTTGTGTTACATTTTGGATAGCAATACCATCATAATAATATCATATTTTGTGTCTAATGCATTTTGTTTGGCTCATCATTTGTTGATACTGTTTTACAAGTCTCACAATAGGCTCATGTAAATGATACCCACTATTTGATGATTTCACCATAGAGAATAAGTTGATGAATGTTTCAGAGATAATGAACATCAATAAGTTCATGAATGTTTCAGAGATAATGAACATCAATGAGGTCATTTATAGAATAAACTAATTTTTTTTATCTTTATTACTTATGCAGATACTTAATAAATTCATAATTTTTTGCACAGGAAATTTCATACATACTTCTTGGAACAATTACGAGTGTTAATAAAGACGTACCGTGATATTACAATGCGTGTACATGATATAGTCGTAAAGTCAAATTGATGCAGCGTAACAAAATGAAAATATAGACTAATATGTTGATTCGAAGAATACCATAATAATCTCTACCAAAAGTTTGTTGATTCCGTAGAATGCCAAACAATTAGGCTTCAAACAACCGATTTTGAATTCGGAAATTTGGAAAATACGAAAGTTTTCTTAATTTAATTCATAATATGACTTCTTACAATAGTTGAACATATCTTAAATAGAAATCTGAAATGGAAGACGGGTCAAAAAAACCCAACGGGTCGACCCAGGGAACCAAAAGAAGAACCCAAATACCCATAAAAACATAAAACAACCAACGCTCGTCTGGACACCTGATTCGCCCCAAACGGAGACCCGAGTCAAAAGTTAGGGCCGTTTCCGTTTAGCCCCTTTTATTACGGACCCTATCTTGGGCCTCCAGAAACAGAATGGCCGGATCCTCTACACTTTGGCCTGCATCACAAATCGGTATTTACGGTTCAGGATAAAGCAGATGGGTCTGGTGAAGATGAAATTATTGAGGTGTTTCAATGTTATACATGTGTTGGTCAGCCCATTGAGGCGAGGTATACACATCTTGAAATATGATCGAATTTATTAATTAACATGTATAACACATATGCTTACTCTGGGCTTTAAATATTTATGTAGGTATAAAATACACTTGAATATTTTATCTTGACGTTATTTGATAGGGATTGGAGAAGACTTACGAACAAATTCGTAGATGATCTCCTCCAACATAATATTGAATTATGGTTGATATTTTTTGTGTTTTTCATGTTGTATAAATTTATAATTATATTTCGATTTCATCATAAATGTATATTTATGTACACAGGTTGGTGATAAGCATGGCTATTCTGATGCGTTGAATTGTTTGGTTAGGAAGACATTTGCATTTAAGTTGAAGGTTAATGAGTACAACCTTACAAATTAGTGTCATATATATGGGATCTCCACACTTACAGACGATGATGAGATCATATCTCTGTTGCAAAAAAAAAAAAAAAAGTCAATGGTCAACAAGGTACTTATTTTTTTCAACAATTAATTACATTTGAATTTCATGTGAGATTTATTTTTGTTGTTTTAGTATTATAATTTATTGTTCTTTACGTTAAATGTGATTTATTTTTACATTATCTAATACCATCTTCCTTAATGAATCCATAGTTGAGAATCAAAGACTATGGGTAGTTAACCTAATTTGATGTATTTTTCATTGTTTTTTCAATTATGGTAATCCAGAGCAATTCATCGGATTGTTTTGACTTCCATGATTATGAAGTTGATTCACAAGAAAATAGTTCTGTCAAGGTGATGTTCAACACCTGAACTTTATTTGTTGTATTCTAAAATAATTTCATGTTTTATTAAGCTATATATTTTGGTCATATAGGATGTTTCAAGCATTGGAAAAAAATATCACCATTCAAAGTTTTATGTCAAAGCATGGTGACGATCAAGAAAACGCCACCCAAATTTCAAACAAGCGTAGTTGGTGTTTATCTTGACGACGATAATTGTTAAATGTCTGCAACAAAGACTTTAAATCTACTCAGTGTTGAAGTTACAGAAGAAGTGAAAAAGGAGAAACTCACAACAACCACCATGACTCTTTTGGTTCCGAAGAAAGATAAATAAAGCATTACGTTTATTTATATATTCAGATTATATCTTCTTTTATTATTTTCTGTAGTTTCAGCTTTCCGAATATTTCAGGTTCAGACAGTCTTTATCATTTGTTTTTGAACATCACTGCTTTTTTTATGACTTCAAGATTTGTTATCTACTTTTATGACATGTTTGTTTACTTAATTTCGTTATCTTATATTCATCTTATTTTATATAATGTTTCGTATTGAATGCAATTAACTATATAATGTTTTTTTTTCATTTTATAAATGTCATTATTTTTTTCTTCAATTTACTTTAAAATGAATGATATCTCTAATTACACACATGTTGTAGAAAATATTTATACAATCATTGTCAACATGTCATTAAACATAAATTTTAAACATACATTTTTTCAAACTCATATTTAATTATATTAAATGATCTTACACTTCTTTGTTAGTATATAAAAATAATTATATACTAACTATATAATTAAATGATTCTTATACTTCAAACTCATTTTTCCAAACTCTTATTATACAACGTTTCGTATTTGATTGCAACTAGTGTTGTGGTTGCCCGCGCGTTACTGCGGGTATCCATAAAAAAATATGTAGTTTTTGTCGCTTAAGGTAAAATATGATGTTAAGAAATAGAAATAGTTTAATGATGACAACGTAAGTGCATTTGTGTATTTAAGCATTAGTGAGTTACATGCTATTTTTTACGAATTTGGTATGATTCAATCGATGATGTCTAAAGTATATTGTTTTTTAGGGTTTTATATGCACAAAACAATATGTTTTCATTTTTTTTTGTTTCGTCCCTCATGTTATTTTTTCCCAATAAAGTCATTATGTTATTGTTTTCTTTCTGATTTTCGGAAAATTAGTCATGTATTTTCCACAAAAAACCAACATGTCACGTAAAGCCCTCAAATTTAATGTTTTTTTTTTAGCAAAAAAGGAATAATTCTAAAAATCACAAACAAATAAATAACTCACGGATTTTATTGGTAGAAAGTAAAGCGAAGAGACTATACCACAAAAATATGAAAAACATGTTGGTTTTTTTTTAATATTAAACCCTTTTTTCACAATAATTGAATAACAAAAGTTGATGTTTTATATACATCTTGTGAGACAAAATGCAAAAAACAAAATGAATCACTGCTATTTAATTATTCAAGTTGAGGTGGATGCAGGAATTTTCAGTATTTAAATATTTAATCAATATTTAATTGAATATTAAAGAAGTTGATGTACAAACTGAATACTTTTATTTATAAATATAAAAATATAAAAAATATTGAACTCAATATCTATTAAGCTTTAAAAAGATTCATTATTTCATCCGTTAAAAAAATTAAAAAGTGAAATAATTCGTCCTTTTTTCTTATCGTAAAAATTTATAGATTGATTAATTGTTTCCCGTTTGGTTAAATTAAAAATCAGAGTTCTTCATTTTTTATGAGTGAAAACATCTAAAGTTAAATCAGTGGCGTTATTTTCATTCATTTAAATTTAATATGGTTCGTCATTTTTCTGAGCAAAAATATTTAAAACTAATATGTTTAGTCATTTTTTCGTTTGGTTAAATTGCAAAACAAAGTTATTAAATATTTTTTCTGGAAAACACTAATAATTAGAGTAAGCGATTGAATCTTTCGTTTGATTAAATTAAAAACTGAAATGGTTCGTTGTTTTTTTCGAGCGAAAACATTTAAAATTATAACAACGAACACTTTAATTTTTCCAGCGAAATAGTTAACCAAATAGAAAAAAAAAACAATCAAACTTAAGTATTTTGGACGGATAAAACGAATAACCATTTTGATTTTCGATTTAACCAAACGTAAAAAAACAACCAAAAAATCTAATTTTTATTGTTTTAGTAGAAAAAACGATGTACCATTTCGATTTCCAATTTAACGAAATGGAAAAATGACGTACCAATTTAATTCGAAATGTTAATATATATGTATATTAGCGTAGATGGTTTTATTGTATTTATATTTTGTTTCTAATAGATTAAAAATATTAATATTTTTATTATATTTCTACACCTATTTGTTTCATTAAAATATGAAGTTGTTAATAATTTTTAATTAGAATTGTCATAAATATAAACGATGACGAAATGAGTATTTTAACTAAAGTTAATAAATATGGAACAATGTTGAAGGTAAACCTTGATAATAATAATTAATTTTGGAAAACTGAAAGTCTAAGGACCAAATCTAAAAATTAATACAAACTATAGGGGCTGTTTCTGTAAATATGGAATTTGGAGGAAATTGAAGAAAATCGATACAAACTATAGTGGCTTATTATGTAAATATGGAAATTGAAGGAATCAATGGAATTGGGTGAAACGGCGTCGTGGGGCCGGGCACCAAAACGGTGCGTTTTAATACCACTAATGTTAGTTATAGGAATTATTAACTATATAATATATTTTTTTTCATTTTATAAATGTCATTATTTTCTTTCAATTCACTTGAAAATGAATGATATCTCTAATTACACATGTTATATTATTAAAAATATTTATACAATCATTGTCAACATGTCATTGAACATACATTTTTTCAAACTCATATTTAATTATATTTAAATGATTCTTACACTTTTTTGTTAGTACATAAACATAATTTATCTTATGAAGTTCATGTTAATTAATCACTTTCTAAAAGACTAGCTTTTTACAATTAATGATCGTTTCATGTAACAAATATTATGTAACATGTTAATATACGTTTCTAAATTAATATATAATGTAAATAGATTTCAATAGTGATATTTTTATACATACTTACGTGACAATTATCCTAATAAACATAACCAACTAATACTTTTAAAATAAAATATTGTTCATACAACTTTATACATGGGTTGCTAAACTAAATAGTAAAAGACGATTTAATTTTCTTTTTTACGTTATTTCTTACAAATTTAGCATGATAAAAGCTCTATCCTCCATCGTAATCACCTTTTTGTAAATACATAATTCTATGTATAATTAGTATTCTTTGAAACTTTTAATGAGTATTCTTTATGTTCATATCGTCCCTCACACCTTTTCCTTTTTTGTAGCCAAGATTTCTTTTACAACTTGAAAATGGGTTCTTTCTGTTGATAAAGCTTTGATTTTTTATTTTTTGATGATAATCATTACACAACATATCATGTGCTCTAGGGTTGCTAATTATAGTTATAAAAATGGTTGATTAGGGTTGCTAATCATAAGAAAAATACAAATTTGTGTAAAGTATGAACAAAAACCATGGTTACTTTGGCATTTTTGATTAAAGATGATTGATTTTGTTGAATACTCAATTCACTTAATTTGGGTTTATTTTTCCTTTTTACAAATCAATTATTCTTACAAAAAAGCATAAGAAAACTTTTGAATAATTGATTTTGTTGAATACTCATTTAATTAACGTTAAATAGAACGATCTGTGTTACTTAATTTATATATCTTATTCAGCCTTAGCACCCTATTGTTTTTGTAAACCAGTGTCGATGTCATCTTTCACCTTGTAAATTTGCTACAATATAGTGTATATACATGTGATTTGGCTAAAGTTTTCTAATGTACAAAAGTTCCGTGATACAACTGCCAGTTGTCTGGTATTGGGTGATCAAATGTTGTTGATATGTAGTTGTTGGTGTTGTTGTTTGCCGACATCTATCCTACACCCCTTTATGCCTGCGGTAGCAACCTCATCTATGTCTCTGTATCTGTTAGTATTGATTGTCTCAAAATATTCATCAATTTATCCCATTCAAATTCCATGATTATCTGTAACATATATGTCTCTGTATCACCCTTTTTGGTTGGTTAATATTTGATATTGATTTTGAAGTTTCTTTTGTGAACATGCGCTAAAAGATGACTATAGATTTCTACTCTATCCCTTCATGTAAGAGTGACTCGTGATATAATTTTTTTATACATTTAATGTGAACATTTGCGTTTTAAGATTTATTAAAACTAGGTTTTATACTAGAATAAAAAACTACATGAAACCTACAGTTTTTCTTTTTATGTGGTGTCAATACATTAAACACTTTAGTGGTTTCACATACTCATGTTATTCGTGTGCAAATATATTAAATTACTGTCTGTTAGTTTTTGCTTTTGAACAAGTTTCCTAACTTATGTATCAATAGTGACACGTGCAATTCTGATTGAAATGATATGGTGAGCCAAGATTATGGAATAGAAGAAGACCCTGGAAACCACTCCTGTTATGGCAGTTATGGCGGCAGCATATAGAAAATTAGCCATAGAAATCTACCAAATTCATACTTCAATACTTCTTAATATATATTTATACTCATATATATCCTATATATAAACCCTATACCTCAATACTTCCTAATTATACTCAATTATAAGTCTTATATCTCCTGATTTAAAACATAATGGGTTTCTGCCGAACGTGTTTTCCTCCCTAGACAAAAAGTCAATGCTTTGTAATCATCTTGTGTAGTGGGACTTATATCAACTACCTTATGGGCAGTGAATGAAAATACACCACTGTATGGCTGTTGGTGAGGTATTTTAACTGTTGTGGTTATTGATCCCTAACCACCCTTATTTCGGTATGGTTAAGGAATAAAGATGGAGGTTATATATATTTATATTTTAGAAAACACTAAATGACTAAAATGAGTGGATTGGACAAGAACAATTTACGCTTTAATTAAAATAAATGAAGCATAGTGTTTGTAAGTTATGACTTCTTATTTATTACAATTTTTACACAACATAAATGTAGCAATTTTTAAATATACTTGGTAGAGTTTTTACGCAACATAGTTTTTGGACATTTTAGTTTTCACCAATTTTGTTCTGGGGCATTTTACTTTTTGAAGGATAATGTCTCAATCCATTTTAGTTATAGAGTTTTTCATTGAACACTAGGTGCGTTCAGTTGACGAAAATTGAAGTGTTTTCGGGTATCATTTTTTACGAAAACAAGGGTTTTATGAAAACATGTTCATCTACATATTTTTCAAAATAAACTTTCATTTTATTAGGGATAATGACACCAAATAGCTCTGAACTTTCGACTTTGTACACATTTATGTAGTGAACTTTTTTTTGTGCACATTTGGTAGTCAAAGTTTCAAAATTGTTTCAATTTGGCAGTTGGCGTACCTTTTAACCGATTGCTTCCGGTTTCGATGCCTACGTGGACAATTTTTTAATGACGTGGCTACCCGTTTTTATATAATACTCGGTTTTATCTACGTGGAAACCCGTTTTTAAAATCACCCGGGTTTATAACGCCGTATGAAATTAAGAAATCACCCGGGTTTATAACGTCGTTTTTTAAAGAACCCGGTTAGAAACCCGGGTGATTTTAAAAACGGGTTGCCACGTACATAAAATCGGGTATAATATAAAAACGGGTAGCCACGTCATTAAAAAATTGTCCACGTAGGCATCGAAACCGGAAGCAACCGGTTAAAAGGTACGTCAACTACCAAATTGGAACAATTTTAAAACTTTGACTACCAAATGTGCACAAAAAAAAGTTCACTACATAAATGTGTACAAAGTCGAAAGTTCAGAGCTATTTGATGCCATTTTCCCTTACAAGAATTATAATTAAATGTTGAAAACAATAAATAATGTGTTTTCAAACAATTTTCACTTAAATGAAAACGCGGTGTTTTCAAAACATGTTTAGATGTATCTTCCCATTTTCACTAATATGATAGAAAATAATGACAAACGAACATGTTTTTTGATTTTCATGAATTCCAAAACAGAAAACTACAATTACTATAAGAACGCATTTTCAGAATTCTCAATTGTTTTTTTAAAAACTAAATCTAAAAACATTTTTTTTGAAAACTGAAATTGGAAACAAATGAAAATTTTTCGTTAACTAAACGCCCAATTTTTTCACCTGTTTTGCAATTTGTCTATAGTGTTCTTATCACATAAATTACTTCAATTAATTTATGAAAGTTGAAGCTTACTTTATTGATTTCCTAAGTTTTTTATGGTTAAGAACAAACCAACAACAAATTAAAAGCCCAAGTTTTTGAATAGTCAGAACACACGTTATGCTTTGTTTGGTAAAAAAAATGTTTTCTTTTCATATTTCACAATGCATAAGAATACATTGAAAACACCATAATGTCAGTGTCAGTCCTTTAAATATTTCTGTGTTTCAAGAGAGAAATTTAAATGCATCTGTTATAAGGAATTTTGTTTTTTGTTTTTTTTTGTGTTTCAAGAGAGAAGCTGGCACTAAGCAATATCCGTCTGGTGGTATCTGTTGCACAAAAATATAAACACATGGGAGCCGATATGTCTAACCTAATTCACGTGGATGAACTCTTTAAGGACGCAATCTTTAGTCTATATACGTAGTAGTGTCAACATCTGTAACTGTTGGAATCTCTTACTCATGATTTAACCTCATGTAGGGAGGTCTAATTGGACTACTCAGATGGATTGACAAATATGATTCATCTAGGGGGCACAAGATTCTACATACGTCTATTGGTGGATACGACAAGTGAGGATTACATATACATTTCTTATATGATCATGATATGATAGAGGTCGATGTTCGCCTTTAACGAGTACTAAGATTCAATGGCTTTGTTTTAAAAGGATTTATTCTTGCCGACATCGATCCTACACCCTTCATGCCTACGGTAGGAACGTCATCTATGTCTCTATCCCTCTATCTATTGATTGCCTCAAAATATTCATCAATATAAAAAATTTTAAAATTTAAATATTCATCAATTTAAAATTTTTTAATAGTCAGTGGTTGCATTAGCATTATCTTTATAATTTTCAATATTCATCATTTTATAAAAAAATTAATATGAGAATTAATAGTCTGTGGTTGCATTATCTTTGTTTGGTTTAGTTCAATTTTTTTAATATTCAACTCATTTGCTAATGGACAGTGTTTGTGTTTTTATTTCATCTTACCATGTAAAGGAAGATACAATTTAATAGTGTGATTAAGTTTCACATGAATATTGGAATTTTATTTATGGATGTTTTTAGGATTTATTAAAATAAGGCTTTAAACTGCAATAAAATTTTGCTGGAAACTGAGAATTTTAATTATGGTTGCGTTTTAGGATTTCTTATATATATATATATATATATATATATATATATATATATATGTATATATATATATGTATATATATATATGTATATATATATATGTATATATATATGTATGTATATATATATGTATGTATGTATATATATATGTATGTATGTATGTAGGGGAGGGTACTTCTAAGAACCATAAAAAATGTGGAAACTTAAGAACCTTTTATGGCCTTTGGATTAATGATAATCAATGGTTGATATATTGGATGACAATTTTGTAATTATTTTGAACTTTGATAGTGGAGAATATTGAAAAATGTGTGAAAATGATATTTTTGGAAGAAAAAAAATCTGCTGTTCTCTTTCTCTCTCTTACTTTTTTTCATTTTCATTTTATTTTTCTTTCATTATAATTTATTTTTAAAGTAAAAAAAACGTTTTTTATAAAAAAAATTATTTTTTCTATATAGAAAATTATTTAATTGCAAAAAAATCATGTATTTTATATAGAAATATTATATGTCTATATAGAATAATTTTTTTTCTATATAAAATATGTTAACGAACATATTCTATGTACAATCTACGTAGAATTTCATGCATTCTACGTAGAATGACATGCAATCTACGTAGAATGTCAAATATCATATATTCTACGTAGATTACCTGATAAAATATATCAAAAACACATTGAAACAAAAAAATAGATTTCATTTAGACATTTTATCAAACACTTGGTGTGCAACTGATATAAAATATACCAAAAAGACATTGAATAATAATGCTAATCTACATAAAAAGATATAGAAATGTATAAAAAAACATAAAAATATATGAAATACATAAGAAACATAACATTCTACATAGATTATGTGTTATTTTTTACAAGTAGTCTTGTATTATATTCTATTTAGATTATCATGTAATCTACGTAGATTATCATGTAAAACATCCAATAACTATTACAATCATTATAAATCTAATATCTTACAAATAATCTTCATTATAAAACATGAAAAATGAATCTGTCATATTCTATGTAGAGTATCGACGAACATATTATATGTACAATCTACGTAGAATGTCATGCATTCTACGTAGAATGACATTCATTCTGCGTAGAATGACATTTAATCTACGTTGTTAGGGACAATATTTGTAGAGCTGAAATGAATATTACTTTTAATAATTGTGTTCATCTCTAAGGGGGAGAATGTTGGGAATAAATAATAGAGATGAAACAATTATATTGTATATAATTGTAAATACTCAATAGATTAGGTGTTATGTGTGTAAATACACAATACAACTTATGTCAGGTAATTGTGACAGATTTGTAATAAATTCTGAGTTGTAATTGTTGTCGTATTTCCTTAATTGTAAATTCATTGCACTTATGTCTCTGAAGACTTTGCATGATGTTCATAATTCTTATGATCATCATGAGGGGGAGAAAAGCTAGAGTTCAGAGACAACGGTTGAGTAGATTGAAAACAACTGGAGTCAATTGCAACAACTTTGATCAAGGGAGACATTCAAAAGATATTCAAGATTCAAGGGGGAGTGTACTTACAAGAAAATACAAGAAAAGAGAAGTTCAGAGAAGAAGAGATGTGAAGATTAGAGAGAGTCAAATAAAGAAAAGAAGAAGATTCAGAGATCAGAGAAAAGAAGAAGATTCACGAAAAAGTCCTTGAAATGATCTTTTATCAATGACATTGATTTCACTTGTTAGGGACAATATTTGTAGAGCTGAAATGAATATTACTTTTAATAATTGTGTTCATCTCTAAGGGGGAGAATGTTGGGAATAAATAATAGAGATGAAACAATTATATTGTATATAATTGTAAATACTCAATAGATTAGGTGTTATGTGTGTAAATACACAATACAATTATGTGTAATATTGTGTGTATAAATGCTGCTTGTAAATTCCTAAATTCATGCACTTATGTCTCTGAAGACTTTGCATGATGTTCATAATTCTCATCATAGCTAGAGTTCAACGGTTGAGTAGATTGAAAACAACTGGAGTCAATTGCAACAACTTTGATCAAGGGAGACATTCAAAAGATATTCAAGATTCAAGGGGGAGTGTACTTACAAGAAAATACAAGAAAAGAGAAGTTCAGAGAAGAAGAGATGTGAAGATTAGAGAGAGTCAAATAAAGAAAAGAAGAAGATTCAGAGATCAGAGAAAAGAAGAAGATTCACGAAAAAGTCCTTGAAATGATCTTTTATCAGAAAAATTGATTTCATCTCTAAGGGGGAGATTGTTAGGGACAATATTTGTAGAGCTGAAATGAATATTACTTTTAATAATTGTGTTCATCTCTAAGGGGGAGAATGTTGGGAATAAATAATAGAGATGAAACAATTATATTGTATATAATTGTAAATACTCAATAGATTAGGTGTTATGTGTGTAAATACACAATACATGTGTATTGTGTATAAATAGAAATGTATGTTCAATTGACAGATCCAAGTAGAGAGAAAAGAAGGATTGCTTTACAAGAAAGCCGAAACCTCCAATGTAATATTTTCTCTCTTAATCATTCAATAGATTGTGTTTGATTGATAATAGTTCATATGTTTATGTTTAGATTGATTGAATTGCATGAAATATGAATTCACAATTGGTATCAGAGCCTAATATGGCTGAATTTGAGTGAATTTTATCTGGAATCGTTTTTTTAGAACACTGTTATATTCATTTTTTTGAAAATCTGAAAATCAATTGAGGATTTTGATTCTGTGGATGAAATGATCTGAATTTTGGATCGAAGGTGTGAAATTTAAAGGCGAATCTGATGATATAAACATCAAAAATTATCTCAAAACACACAGAATTTAATTTTTTTGAAATGTTTTTAATCGAGAATTAGCCAAAGTGATTTCACAATTGTTGTTTCGAACCTTCGAAATCAATTTCATGGTTTTTTGTTGAAAAAGTTCGAATCTGATCTTGTTTTTGTTGAAAAATGATAAAACTCGGGCATAACTATATTCATAGTGTCATTCGAGTTTTATAAAGAAGGCATTCGAGTTTTATTAAGAAGGCATTCGAGTTTTATAAATAAGGCATTCGAGTTTCATGTTTAATTGATCGAGTTTCAAGCTTAATTGATCGAGTTTAATACCTTCTTCATTCCAGTTTGATATATGCTTCATTCGAGTTTGATATATGCTTCATTCGAGTTTGATATATGCTTCATTCGAGTTTGATATATGCTTTATTCGAGTTTGATTATACATTCATCGAGTTTCATGCCTTATGATTCGAGTTTTAAGCCTTAATCATCCGAGTTTCATTGTTAATCAATCGAGTTTTCTCATAAGACATCCGGGATTCATTCTTGTTCATTCGAGTTTCATACTCAATCATTCGAGTTTTATACTTCTTTATTCAAGTTTGGTGATTCTTTATTCGAGTTTGAGTCTTCATCAATCGAGTTTGATTCTTATACATTCGAGGTTCATCCCATATCATTCGAGTTTTGACTATTTGACCTTTGCTGCTTAAATTGACCATAACTTTTGACTGGAATATCGTTAGAAGGCCTACCATACGTCAAATCGAAGCTTGAAAAGAGATCTACATTTCTAGAACCGGCTAGGTAAATTTTCGAGGCCCAATTCCACTCCAGAAAAAAGTTACGGGCAATTTTATGCAGAAAAGCTGAAATTTTAACGTCAAAAAGTCATTTCAGAGCTGATTTTTCACAATTAATCTTTAACTGAAATAGTTTTTCAAAGTTTTATCAGAATTCACTCAGTTTTTCCATAAAAGATCTTGGAAGATTCAATTTCTAGCAATTCATAATGGAATTTGAACAATTGTCAAAGTCTGAGCTGATTTTCAAACTTACTGAATCTGAAAAGATTCGTAAGAACAATTATGACATTCTCGTTCAGTTAAATACTGATAAACATTTGGCGTTACGTGACGTACAAATACTGAATGAAGAAATTCAAAGCTTAAAAGAAAAACAAAACTCTGAGAGTTGTGCTCATCAATTGAAAATATCTGAATTACTTAAAGAACTTGATGAGCTGAAACAAGAAAATTTTCAGAATGCAACTCAACTGAAATATCTTTTGCCTGAAAGATCTGATCTTTACAAGAAAGTTCAGGATCTTGAAGATACACTTTGTAAGACAAAACCAACTGATCAGAATTGTATTTTAAACAAAAATGAAGAAATTTTTGCTCTTCAACAAGAGTTGTCTTTAACTAAAGATTTGATTGAGAAGGAAAGACATGAGTTCTTACTTAAAGAACAAGATTTTAAATCAAAATCTGAATTGTTTGAAGATGAAAGACAAATGTTCTTAATCAAAGAACAATCTTTTAAATCTGATTACCAATCATTTGATCATGACAGAAATTCAAATTTAGTCATTATCAAAAGTTTGGAAGATCAGATACTTCATCTTACAAAACAATTACATGTGTTTACTTCGTCAACTGAGTCAAAGGTTAAGACCCCTTCTTCAGTGTGTTTAAAATCCAATGTTGATCACTCTGGTTTGTCTTCTGAAAGTGAAGTGAATCTAACTAACTCTGCTAAGTTTGATTCTTCTTCAGATCTTAAACTTAAGTATCTGTTAAAGATACACAGCGGCAAAGATAAAATTGTTGAACAACTTCCGGTCAAGATTTACACCGGTGAATCTTCGAAGTCAAATTTTCTTAAAGTTTCTGAAAATACTGGTCATTCTAATCAGAAAACATTTTCACAGAAAAATACCAAGTATTATCAGAAACAGGCAAGAACCGGACAGTTTTTCAAAAAGAAGAGTTCGCAAAAGTCTGATCATTCAAATTCAAGTTTCTTTAGAAATTCAGATATTCAATTTTCTCATACTCAAAGAAATTTGTTTTCTGCGTTTGAAAGAGAAGCTGATAGTTATAACATGCAATGGGTACCTAAACCCAAGTACAAGTGGGTACCAAAACCTGTTTTGAAATGGGTACCCAAGAGCGCTAACAAGTCTGGATCCAAATCTATTTGGATACCAAAGACATCTTAAATTTTGCAGGTTATAGGTTTCTTATCATTTCAGATAAGGACCCGTTCTTCATTTCAAAAGGCTCTTGATTACATCAGATCAAGACCCGTGTTTCAACTCAAGATGTTTTTTAGTCATATCAGACTAGAACCCGGTCTTCATTGGAAATTGGATTTTGTACTTCTCAGTACAGAACTCAAGATAATGGTTTTCAGTTACTTCAGACTGAAACCCGAGCTTCTGCGACATATGGCTTCTAATCATTTTAGATTAGAACCCGAGTCTGAGATACAAATCTTACTGGAATTCATGCCCTGAATTCAACTCTGAAGCTGAAATTGACAAAGAGGGAGTTTTTATTTTTATAATTTTTTTGCTCCTGTTTTAATTTCTCTGAGTTGACTAATTTTTAGTGCTTATTTCCAGGGGGAGTTTCAGACATTCTTTGACGATGACATTTTTCAAAACTGTGTGTGATTTTTCACGAAAATATTTGATACACACATAAAAAGAGTTTTTGAGCTGAAAAGAAATTTTTTTTTTATGAATCTCTGAATCTATCAATGAGATTAATTGATCTAATCTCTTTGATTTTCATAATCTCATTTCTTCTAAGATTCTCTTTGTTATAACTCTTCCAATTTATACTAGATTCTCCCGTTATCTCCCAAATGCTAATTCTTTCAAGAAAATCTGGTTCTTTTCGTATCATATATCAGATTTTCTATTTCAATCTGATATCTCCCATATTATTTGAAAATAGTCTCTTTGATATCCCTTGAGCTTCAAAGCTGAAAATCTTTCTGCTGACTCTGATTATGCACCAATCTGAGTGATAGGCATAAATATCGCTTCTATGGTCTAACCAGAACCGGAAGACCTACCCAAGAAGCAAACCATCTATAGATTGTGCGGGTGAGGGTTCTTTAAGTTTATTAGTTGAGAAGTGTCAGTTATCACGAGATACTGACAGGGTCGAGCAGAGGTAAAATGTAAATGAAAGGGATATTAAAAGGAGATGGTGGTGCATCAGATCATGCTTTTCTTATAAAGCTGACTGAATTTAATTTTGAAAAGTGAGCCAGAGGGAGCTAGGTTGAAAAATACTGAGAGCTGAGAGTTGAGAAAGGATTTGAAGAAAAGATAATCCTATCCACACCGTGTCTGCTGGGTAAACCACATAATCTATCAAGCCCTATGAGACTTGATATTGAAAAAGACGTCATGGACCCAGTGACACATGCACTTAACCTCACCAACTACTCAGTTATCTCTCAAAAGATTTCTGTTTCAATAATCACGGAGATATTGCTCATTTCTATCGATATATCATTTGGATATTATTGATATTGAAACAAGGAAGACATCTGCTCCGGTCTCCAACTTCATTTGATGCACATTGTGTCTAGAGCTGATTACATACACTTTTAGGACACATCGAGTCTAACAGTCTGCGTGACTATAAACTGCTAGTCCAAAGTGACTAAGCCGGAACAAATACGAGTGATTCTTTCATGATAAAGGATTTCACGATGACTATTTGGAAATCCTACCAGTGTTAACATCATGCCAGCGCTGAAACTAGGTCACATAGATTATGTCTATTGTGCAAACAAGAATCCTATGTGGACCTGGACTCGTTATCTAACAAAATGAATATGTTTCATTTCCCCAAAGTTGAAAAGCTTTGTTTTTGTTCTAAAAAGTTATAGTATCAATTCGAGGGGGAGTGAACTTTTTGAGGGGGTGAGATAAATCTGCTTTGTATAGAGAGAGAGATATCAGTTTAAGGGGGAGAAAATCAATTTGTAATAATTTCTGAGTTGTAATTGTTGTCGTATTTCCTCAATTGTAAATTCATTGCACTTATGTCTCTGAAGACTTTGCATGATGTTCATAATTCTTATGATCATCATGAGGGGGAGAAAAGCTAGAGTTCAGAGACAACGGTTGAGTAGATTGAAAACAACTGGAGTCAATTGCAACAACTTTGATCAAGGGAGACATTCAAAAGATATTCAAGATTCAAGGGGGAGTGTACTTACAAGAAAATACAAGAAAAGAGAAGTTCAGAGAAGAAGAGATGTGAAGATCAGAGAGAGTCAAATAAAGAAAAGAAGAAGATTCAGAGATCAGAGAAAAGAAGAATATTCACGAAAAAGTCCTTGAAATGATCTTTTATCAGAAAATTGATTTCATCTCTAAGGGGGAGATTGTTAGGGACAATATTTGTAGAGCTGAAATGAATATTACTTTTAATAATTGTGTTCATCTCTAAGGGGGCAAATGTTGGGAATAAATAATAGAGATGAAACAATTATATTGTATATAATTGTAAATACTCAATAGATTAGGTGTTATGTGTGTAAATACACAATACATGTGTATTGTGTATAAATAGAAATGTATGCTACTCATGCTGCAATGAATCGAAGATTACACACACACATACGGATCTAAGTAGAGAGAAAAGAAGGATTGCTTTACAAGAAAGCCGAAACCTCCAATGTAATATTTTCTCTCTTAATCATTCAATAGATTGTGTTTGATTGATAATAGTTCATATGTTTATGTTTAGATTGATTGAATTGCATGAAATATGAATTCACATACGTAGAATGACATGCAATCTACGTAGAATAATATGCAATCTACGTAGAATGGTATGTAATATACGTAGAATGACATGCAATCTACGTAGAATGACATGCAATCTACGTAGAATGTCGTGTAGAATGTCAATTATCATATATTCTATGTAGATTATTACATGATAAAATATACCAAAAACACATTAAATAGTAATGTTAATCTACATAAAAAGAAATAGAAATGTATAAGAAACATAAAAATATATTAAATATATAAGAAACATAACATTTTACATAGATTATTTGTGATTAATTTACAAGTAGTATTGTATTATATTTTATGTAGATTATAATGTAATCTACGTAGATTGTCATGTAATCAACATAGATTATCATGTAAAACATCTAATAACTATTACATTCATTATAAATATAATATCTTACAAATAAGTTTAATTATAAAATATGGGAAATGAATATGTCCAATGTACGTAGATTGTACATAGAATATGTTCGTAGAATGACATTCAATCTACGTTGAATGACATGCAATCTACGTACAGTATCGACGAACATATTCTATGTACAATCTACGTAGAATGTCATGCAATCTACGTAGAATGGCATTCAATCTACGTAGATTGATATTCAATCTACGTAGAATGACATACAATCTACGTAGAATGTCATGCAATCTATGTAGAATGTCAAGTATGATATATTCTATGTAGATTAAATGATAAAATATACCAAAAACACATTGAAACAAAAAAATAAGATTTCATTTAGACATTTTATCGAACACTTGGTATACAACTGATATAAAATATACCAAAAACACAATGAATAGTAATGGTCATCTACAAAAAAGATATAGATTTGTATAATAAACATAAAAAGAATATGAAATATATAAGAAACATAACATTCTACATAGATTATGAATAGTAATGTTAATCTACATAAAAACATATAAAATTATATAACATTCTATATAGAATACATTAATTTTTTAGCAATTAAATAAATTTTTATATAGAAAAAAATTTATTTTTTTTTATAAAAAAACGTTTTTTTAATATTAAAATCAATTCTAATGAAAGAAAGAGAAAATGAAAATAAAAAAAAGTAAGAGAGAGAAATTGAAGATTCATACAATAAAAATGTTCGAGAGAGAAATATAATATTTTTCTTCAAAAAGTTATTTTTTGATCCAAGGGCTCTAAGAAAGATGGTGAGAACTTAGAAACTTTTAGAGTCCTTGGATCAAAAGAGAATTTTTTGAAGAAAAACATTATATTTCTCTCTGCAACTTTTTTATTGTATGAATCTCTTTTTCACTTTCTCTCTCTTACTTTTTTTATTTTTATTTTCAATTTCCATAACTTTCATTAGAATTAATTTTAATAGTAAAAAACGTTTTTTATAAAAAAAATATTTTTTTTCTATATAGAAAATTATTTAATTGCTAAAAATTTATCGTATTCTATATGGAAATATGTGTCTATATATAGATTATCATGCAATCTACGTAGAAAATATGATATTTGACATTTTACACGACATTCTACGTAGATTACATGATAATCTACATAAAATACACGTAAAATATATGTTGATTACATGATAATCTATGTATATAATCTATATAGATTACATGATAATCTACATAGAATATAATACAAGACTACTTGTAAAAAATCACACATAATCTATATAGATTATCATGTAATCCACGTAAAATATATTGTTAGACATTTAATTTCGATCACATGGAGTTATTTTGTAATAATTATTTACATAGTATTTAGCTTTGTATTTATTTCCTTGTAATTTATTTCAATGTAAAAGTCTAGGGGACATTTGTGTCAATGCCCCATACTTAATTAAATGGAGCTATAATAGCTCCTAGGGTTTCACTTTTATAAAGACACGGTTGAATCAAAGAATATACTACAGCCGCCATTTGCAATTCTCTCTCAATATTCCTTTTGTCTTTCTTCATCATTTTCTAATTATTGAGCATTGTTCTTCTTGGGTTTTGATAAGAAATCATCAAGGTGCTGGAATATATACGGGATTACAGATTTACAATTGGTATCAGAGCCTCAAAGGTGGATTTCAACTTGCATTTTACGGATTCTGCTGGGTTTTTCTAGTGTTCTTCGAGTTCTTCATCTTCTTCACCGGTTAGATCCTTTGATTCTTCAGTTTTTGGTTGTTTGTTGTGTTATTCTTGTCATATCATCACCACAATATCATGCTCTACTGATTTCGAGCTCATTCAGTTCAATCTTTTCACTAAAATCATCCACAATTGGTTCTTTTGAAAAATTTAAAAATATGGGTTTTTAGTGGGTTTTAGCTTGTTTTTTACTGATTTTTAAGTGTTTTGGTATATTTTGAATCATCAAAAGTGTTTAAAATAGTTTCCCAATCATTTAGGATCATTTTTAGGCTTAAAATCTGCAAAAATAGACATCTGAACTGTTCTGCCTTAGAAAATCTGTTAAAACCTGCTGTAATTCGGACCATTGACTGGAGCACTTCAGACCATCTAGGATACCAATTCGGACCATATACAACCCTAGTTCGGACCTCATTTCAGTCCACTTCGGACCAGACTTTGGTGTATTTCGGACCACCCTGTGCCCATCTCGGACCCTTATTCGGTCCCATCCGAACTTCGGACCATCCGAAGTTCAGACCATCCGAAGTTCAGATCAGGCATTCCCATTTTACTATCTTGGACTTGTGCTTAAAATTTTTAATTCCCACTTCGGACCATATACATTTCGGACCAACCGAATCCGGACCATCCGAATTCGGTCCCCTTCCTGGACAATTCCCTAGGTGCCTGTCCGAATTACCCACTGTTCACCCGAACTCGGACCATCCGAATTCGGTTCCATCATCCATCCGAAACCAAACACTGTTCATCCAAAGTACCCTGTCCATCCGAATTCGGTTCATCCATCAATCCGAAGTCCAAACTGTTCATCCGAATCCGGTTAATCCGAATTCGTTTCATCAGATTTCAAACCATCCGAATTAGGTCCCTCCCTAGTCCGAACCATGTCTTCATCCGAATTCGGCTACCCATCCGAACTACTGTTCATCCGAATTGCTACCCATCCGAAATCCTTTCATCCGAACTCAGTACTTCATCCGAATTAGCACCACCCAGTGTGCTATTCTTCCGCAGTCCAGCCCATCCGTTATAAGTTTCCACCTTCAAGATCTTATCTTTTCAATCAGCACCAAATTTTGTCTCGTGAAGCTCTCGTACTCGGATCTGAGAATAGACCACCAGTTCTCTATCCAGATGAGTATGAACAATGGAAATCCCGGTTCCTCAAATTTGTCAGAATGCAACCGCTTGGGAACCTAATGCTTCAGTCCATTTCCGAGGGTCCCGTGATCTACTATCGGGAAATCGCAGCCAGATCCGAGGCTGACCCCCTGTCTTAGCTTCGAAAGTTGAAAGAGAACCAGCTAATAACGCCGAGAGAGACAGGCAGCATGCCGATAAATGGGTAGAATATTTGATCTATCAGGCCCTCCCCACTGACATATTGGTTGGCGTAGACAGCAAAATGTCTGCCAAAGAAATGTGGGATGAATTGGAAGTCCAAATGCTGGGGGCAGATCTCGATGATCGTGCCAAGATCGAGGAAGCGAAGGCTAAGTTTATAGAATTCCGATCCAAAGATGGGGAATCTCTGCAGGCTACGTTCACAAGGTTTTGTGCGGTCCTAAATGAATTAAACAAACTGCACATAAAAAGGGACAGGGATGACATAAACATCCAGTTCTTTGCAGCCTTAGCCCCCGAGTGGCAGATCGCATGCCGGGCCACAAAACGCGTCCTGAATATTCCGGAGGTCTCTATCAATGTCGTGTTCAAAGAGCTAAAGAAGTATCAAGGAGATGTGGATCAACAGAAGCTGTTGGCAAATCAACTCACATCTTTACTGCTATCTGCCAACACTGGAATGAAACCTAATGATTCTCTAGCCTTGATCACCAACATGAACATTCCCACTCCATCCTTCGCACCAGGTTCATCGTCAACACAGTACAGGTATGCTTCTCCTCCACGTGAGGTAATTGATGAGGAAGAGGCCACTATTCAGGAACAAATAGCCTTGTGGACCAATCGTCTCCAACAACGATGGTTTTCCAACAAGACTAACAATCAACTCCGTTATGACAACGGTCCGCGGAGGTACTCAGATGACTGTAGGGATGAACGACGCGATGATTATCGCCGGGATGATTATCGAAGGGACGACAGGGATGATAGGAGGTATGACGATAGACGCGACTATCGAGATGATCGCCGTTATGAAAGGCGAGACGATAGGCGCGAATATGATAGAAGGGACGATCGTGGGGATGATCGCAGGGACGATCGCCGGGATGAGAGGAGAGATAATGAGCGTCGGGACAGAAGGAGAGATGAAAGCCGAGATCATCGCCGCGCCGACAAGAGGCCGGCTGAGAGACAGCGGGCCGATGAACCGAAAGCCGCAGAGGAGCGTCTCTGTTACAAGTGTGGAAAACCGAGCCACTTTGCTTGGGAGTGCAACAATAAATTTGACAGAGACGTCGGCTACTACGAGAGAAAGTTGGAGGCCACAAAGAAAAGAACCGACGCAATGGCCCTCGTCGCCCAGGAAGATTACTGGGATGCTGAAGATACCGACGAGGAGGATGATAAGGGCAAAAACTGCTACATGGTTGATCGTCTAGGGTTGGAGCACTGTGCCATTTCCACTACTGAGAGTTCAGACCATGCTGCTGAGGGGGAGACATTGAAAAATCCACCAGCATGTCTGATGGCCACAACCGACGATCCCGAATGCTCATCATCAGGTTCAGAGACAAGTGAGGTATATTCCTGTTACATTCCAGAACATGTAGATAATTTATCCGTAAATAATGAATGTACATTGCACACACATATTCTTAATCTACAAGCTAGGTTAAATGCTGAAACTGCAAAGTGTGTACAGGTTGAACATCTAGCTCAAACTTTAAAAAAGTCGTCTGAATTATATCAATCAAAGTGGTTAACTAATCACAATGTTATAAAACAGATGTTAATCGAAAAAGTAGATGTTCAGGACAGGAATATATATCTTAAATCGTGTATGGATAGGTTATCAAAAGAAAAACTCTCGTTAAAAGAAGAAATTTCTGTACTTTCAAAACAATTAGATACAGTAAATATGGAAAATATAGACAGTTTAGAAAAATATAAAATGATTGAAGAAGAAAGGATAAGTTTGTACTCACGAATAAAGACCCTTGACGATGCATTTTTAAAAAGGGGTCAAACAGAACAAACTATTCATTTAAATCAGCCCAAAGAAACTAGGTTTTACCATTCTAAACAAGGAATCGGTTTTAAAAATCCTAAATATTTGGAAAAGGCTCAAAGAGTTTTACCTTTATTTTATGACATGAATTATATGGGAGCCGGTCTTAAATCTTTCTTTTTTGAGTCATCAAAAGAAGTTTTAAACCAAGAGACTGAGAAACGTGTTGAACATAAAGAAAAAGAAATTTCCTTTCAATATGAAGAACTTAACGAGAGTTATCCTTCTAAAGTACCCACTTTAGAGGAAGACTTCTTGTCAACTTATTCAGAAGCTGAATTGAAAACAGAAACTGTAAAATCAACTCCTCAACTTTATATTCCTGCAAAAGTTCTTCAACAACAAATCACTGTTTTAGAAAAGGAATTAAAGTCATCTCAAAAGAAAGCACTTGATCTTCAAGATGCTCTTCTTAAGAGCGAAGAAGATATGGTAAATCAAACCTTTCAACAATCTGTGGAATTAACTGTCTACAGAGAAAATTTTGACATGGTTTTTCAAAAGTTGAAGGATTTTTCAAAAGATCAAACATTTTCTCATTCCGTCAAGATCCCATATGTGTCATCAAACAAAGGTAAGGCTAAAGCTGAAACTTCTTCTTTCATTTATAAAGGTGAGTGTTCAAAACCGTTTAAAAATGAGGTTTCTAAAAAGACTCAGATCCAATCCAAGTCTTTTAAGAAACCCACTCACCAACAAAAAGAAAATTCTGTCAAGTCTAAATCTTCCATGCTTACTGACTCTAATCGTTTTGTTCCTACAGATTATGTAAGAAGAGTCCCTAAAACCACCAAGCAGGATTTTTAAAGTTTTTTTGTGAAGAAGCCTATAATGCCAAGTGAATTTGTTACTAGAGATAGGATTTCTGTAATCTCTAAAGACAATGTATGTAACAAAGTGTGTAACAATGTGTGTAATGATGTACCGAATTCTGTTGCTTCTTTAAAGTACTCTTTCAGTGAATTATTTAATCTATGTCCAACTCGTTATAGACGACAGGTTCCTGAAATGAATGCTTTCGTGCCATATCCTGTTAAATGAATTCGGAAAAAGAAAACTAAAAATGTTGCATCATCAGCCATAAATAAATTTGAGACTTGTCCGTTGCCAATGCCCAAAACCAAAGCAAAGGTCAAAATGGTCTCAAAAAGTCAAAAACCGAAGGCAATTTCATCGCCTAAGGTTCCAAAGCCCAATAAATCCAATCTTCAATGGATTCCAAAGGGTTATGCATCCGGACCACACACAAATGCTAAATGAGTTCCTAACACTATACACATGCCATATAAATCTGGAACTCCTAACAAAAAGGGACCCATATTGAGGTGGGAACCCAAAGTTGTGTGATCTTTATGTAGATGGTTCTTGGTTACTTCTGATCAAGACCCGTTCTTCAATGATATGGCTTCTAGTTACCATAGACTAGGGCCCCTTCTTTTGCTTGCCGGTTGTGCTTAAACCAACACGTTTGGCTTATGTGCACACAGCTCAGGACCCGGTCTTAACTCATCATGTTTTCTGAACATCTCGGTTTTAAACACGGTTTGATTGTAAAAAAAATGGATGTGTTTGAATGCATATAGTTTTTCATTGTATGAATTTATTTGCTTTACAGGCTAAATCCATTTGGTATATGGATTCGGGTTGCTCCAAACAATTGACGGCAAGAAGAGAATTGTTGTCCAACGTAGTTGAACAGTATTGCGGAACGGTAAAATTCGGAAACAACCATCAGGCTCATATTAAAGGATACGGGGACTTAGTTCTAAATAATCTAGTCATCAAGGACGTTGACTATGTTAAGGGATTATCTCATAATCTATTTAGCATAGGACAGCTCTGTGACAAAGGACTAGAGGTAACATTTAGGGCTAAGAACTGAAGTGTGAGGAGTATTGATGGAAAAGAAATCCTGTCTGGTTCCCGAAACTCTAACCTCTACACCATTGACGTAGCCAAGCTAATAGTGAAGGATAACATTTGCCTCTTATCAAAAGCCTCTTCAAAAGACTCTTGGTTGTGGCATCGAAGATTATCCCATTTGAATTTTGACAATATCAACAAGCTGGCTGCGAAACAACTGGTCAAAGGTCTCCCTGAATTGCGTTATGAAAAGGACCATACTTGTGGAGCTTGTGAGAAAGGAAAGATGAAACGATCATCTCACAAACCTAAGCCCGAACCATCAATGAAAAGAGTATTGGAGTTACTTCACATGAATTTATGCGGACCGATGCGAACTCAAAGCATAAACGGGAAGCGATATGTGTTGGTTATCGTTGATGACTATTCACGATATACCTGGGTCAGGTTCTTGCGATCCAAGGACGAGACAACTCAAGAAATCATAGATTTTATAAAGAGTGTCGAGACCCAACAGCAGCTGTCAGTGCAATCAATCAGATCCGATAACAGCATGGAGTTCAAGAACTTGGTAGTTGAGGGCTTCCTTCGATCTATAGGTATTCAACATCAATATTCTGCTGCTCGAACGCCACAACAAAATGGGGTCGTGGAAAGGCGTAACCGTACTGTAACAACCTAACTTTGGTCAATTATGTAACATGTGATTTTGAGATAATAATATAATTTGTTATATTATTTATTTATGTTACAAATATTACTTAAGTAAGAAAATTTATTAAGTAAATATAATTTTAAATTATATTTATGATATAATTGAGTAAAATAAAAGATATGTAAATACAAAAGTTTAGTGGGTTAAATATCAAATATGATCAAATTAATATATAAAAACCGAAATAATGATCATTTATGATCATTAATGCAAATTACTCTCTCTCTCTAATCTCTCTCTACATTCATACGGCTACCTCAAAGATTCAACAAGAAATCCACAAATTTTGCAAAGAATTTGGAATTAAAGTTAAGGAGGAGCTACAACAACAATTAATCAACAAGAAACTACAGGATTTGAGGTAATTCTCGACTTAAAATTCAAGAATTTAAGAGTTTGGTTCGGTTTGGTGAAGAACCGAAACCAAAGAATTAAAATGAGAAATTTATAAGTTGCATGTATAAGAATTTTGTAGATTATGACAAATTTAAGTTAATAGATGATAAAGAAACAAGAATTTTAGTTTGGATTATCCAAATAAGAAGAAAAATCGGAATTTTTATGAAAAAGAATGTTCTTGACAAAAATGATGAATTTTGGATGATCTTGATTAATATGTGATGTTATTGATATGGAAATTAGTATAAAATTAACCCAATAATCATAATATATCAATATAATTAATTGCATGTTGATTATAAAGATTTTGGGAATTTCTATGAAAATCCGAATGAACATCTTCAAGAACATCAAGAACAAAATTTTCTGGAAAATCAAAGTCTTGAGTTCGAATTCGGATGATGGGTCCAATTCGGATGCTTCACAAATTCGGATATCACTATTTCGGGTTTTAATGATCCGAAATTCGGTGCCTATATCGAATATGATCATGATTTCGGACCCAATGCTAATTCAGATGTACCAAGACCAAATTCGGATTGCACTTAATTTGGTCCCAAATCCGAGCCTGGATGACTGATTCGGATTACAGTTCGGATGAGCTACTTCGGATCGGTCCGGATCCGGATGATCCGGATTCGGATAGTCCGAAACCTAATTTTATGAATTTTGACATTTCAATTAAATAAATGATTTATATGCATATGTTTTTAGTCATATATATATATAATATATATATATATATATATATATATATATATATATATATATATATATATATATATATATATATATATATATATATATATATATATATATATATATATATATATATATATATAGAAAGCTTTTGAAAATTATGAAAGAAAGAATATTATGAAAGATTGATAAGATTATCAGAATCAGATAGAATTAAAGATTTTAATGACCAAAAGATGATGAAATTCCATGATAATGATGATGATAAAGATGATGAAATTAACATGATTTTATCATGAATGAATTTGAACAGGTTCAGTATATTCTGAACAAAGATTTAAAGACTTAAAGACTTAAAAGCGGGTCAGAGAATTGATTGACAGAACAGATTGACAAAGATAAAATCCTGAGATAATTCAGGTGGCAGATTCATATATATCTGTTTGACCAAGACCCAGACCTGTGAGTTATAGATATTCAGATTGAACATGCATAGATCCGGTTGAGATATATTGCTGCTGTTAGATTTATTGACATTCATTTATCAGCTAGATTGAGACCTGTGCACACCAAGGTTGGGTGTTGCCCAGAGGATCATGATAGCTATTTGATTATCATTTCATATTGCATTTGAGACTTCATCAGACATTGCTTACGATTTATTGCTATCATGACTTCTATGACTTAAGCTTTCACTATTGATCAGACATTTGACATATATATTGATTCAGCTTGACTAGCCCTGATGGTCTATTGTTCTAGACCTGGCTATTTCACCAGTTCTTATGAACTTGGTAATGACCTCCGATGTTCCGCCATATTGACTTACTGGTAGCTAGCCCAGTATGTGGCTGATCCCCACGATTTAAGCGTGAGTGTGGCCTGAACATCATCCGATTCTATGATTCTATATCTCAATCATGAGGGCTGTAGCGGCAACCAAGACATATCACGCTTAGACTGATGATCCGCTTGACACGCATGTTAATATTGAAAATCTATAAACTCACTAAGCTTTGCTTACAGATGTTGTATTAATATTTTACAGGAAAAGCCAAAGGAAAATCACCTGCAGGACCTAGTACTTAGGTCATTCAAGATCCAAGTTTTGAAGCTTTCTTAGACCACTACTCAACAAACTTTCTGGTACTGATAGAAAGACAACAAATGTGGTGGTTCTGGGTAGACTTGATGTAATGTATGATGTTATGATTAGATTAGATGTTACCCCTTTTTATTACTTTATTTTGAAATATGTAACTTAAATCCTAATCTGTAATGTACATGTAATTATTAATTCCGCAATTAATTACCCTATCTTAGTATGATTGATATCGTATTGCATGATGTGGGACCTAGACTCTGAGGACTGCCCCGTAAGGGGAGGTCTTCACAGGATGGTATCAGAGCACTAGTTTGAGTGAATCAAGTATTACGTGAGTATACTTGGTCTCAAACTGAAGCAATACATATATATCAATCATTTAGGTGGTTTGAACTGAGATAGGATGTATAGACTGTTAGGATGGGAAAAAGGGTACATAGATCTAAGTCTATAAACTGATAGTTACATGCTTTTAATTTTCAGTAGAAGATGTCAGGATCAGGATCATGTGATATTCCCAGCAACATGAACCCACAACAAATGTTCGAAATGATGCAACAACTTCTAGCCCAACACTCAGAACAACAAAACAAAATAATGCAAGAACAGTTTCAGGCCAGAGATGAGGCCGAAGCTAAAAGACGTGAAGATAAAAGAAATAAGCGAAAAGAAAAGCAAGTCCAGAATGACGAATCTGATTCTGATAACACAAACCCTGAAACTCAAACTGCTCAGCCAAAAGGCTGCAAATTTAAAGATTTCAAGGCAAGCGGTGCCCTGAACTTTGAGGGTACAGTGGATCCAATTCAGGCGATGGATTGGATCAGTCATACAGAAGAAATCTTTAGAATCTCTGACTGTTTAGATTCTAAGAAAGTGAGTTATGCGTCTGCACTATTTGTGGGAGCTGCCCGTGCCTGGTGGAAAACTCAGAAGAATATCTATGGTGAAGAAATAATTCAGACTCTAGAGTGGAACCAGTTTCTTGATATGTTCAATGTGAAGTACTGCCCGATCGACCAACAAGATAAGATGGAAGTACAACTGATGCAGCTGACTCAGGGAACGAAGACAGTTGACGAATATGAACACGAGTTTTCACGACTATGCGGTTACTCCTCATACCAAGTAGCTACCGAAGAAAGAAAGATGAATAGATTCCGTGTAGGACTCAATCCTAGATACCGGCATCCGATGAGCGCTATCAAATACAAGAGTTATTTGGAAATGGTAGAAGCAGCTAGACAGATCGAGCGAGGATACTTAGAGTATGGTGATCAACATTACGCCCCAACAACTAACCCAATGAATCCGTCTCCTCCGAAGAAACAAAGATTTGGCAGATTTTTCAAGCCAAATAAGTCGCAATCTCAGCAATCCCATCAGCATAGTTCACAGCAGAAAGCACAAGTTTACTCCCTCACGAACGAACCACGATTCTGCAAGCGATGCAGAAGATCACACATGGGATTGTGCAATCCAGATGATGTTACTTGCTTTGCGTGCAACATGATCGGTCACAGTAGTGAAGAATGTCCACAGCAGGGACGTGGATGCGCAAAATGTGGAAAAAGGGGACACTTCATGTATCAATGTCGTAGCGGATCGCGTTATCAGTCTCAGTCATCAGCTGGAGGGTCTACAGTTAAGAGTTCTGCTGCAACGCCAACTGCAAAGACTCGAGCTTTTCAAATAACAGCCGAGGAAGCAAAAGAAACACCTGACGTAGTTACCGGTATGTTCTTGCTTAACTCCATTCCTGCCCGAGTATTATTTGATTCCGGCGCGAGTCGTTCTTTCATATCAACATCTTTTGCACAAAGATTACATAAAGCTCCATCAAAGCTTTCCGTGATATTAGACATTGAGACAGCCAGTAACAATTTCGTTATGGCTGATTCTGTTTATCGTAATTGCACACTACTTGTTGACAACATCGTATTCAACCTCGACCTTATTCCGATTCCGTTGAAAGAGTTTGACGTCATCATCGGCATGGATTGGCTAATGAATAATGAGGCTACAATTATCTGCAACCGGCGAGTCATCAGAATCAAGTCTTCAGACGGCCGAGTATTGGAGATCAAGGGCGAGAAGCGGAAAGGTGCACATTGTTTCATATCTGTTGAAAAACCTCATAAATATATATCTAAGGGTCGCGAATCCTATCTGTGCTATGCTCTATCTGAATTCAACTCTGAAAAGAAATCTCTGTCTGATATTCCGATTGTCTACGAGTTCCCAGACGTTTTTCCTGATGACATTTCTGGAGTGCCACCGGAACGTCAAGTCGAGTTCAGTATTGACTTGGTTCCTGGTGCGGCTCCTATTGCAAAAGCTCCTTACAGACTTGCACCTGCAGAAATGCAGGAAATGTCAAAGCAACTGCAAGAACTGTTAGAGAAGGGGTTTATCCGACCGAGTTCTTCTCCGTGGGGTGCACCTGTTCTATTTGTTAAAAAGAAAGACGGAACCTTCCGTATGTGCATCGACTACCGCGAGTTGAACAAGGTTACCATAAAGAATAAATATCCTCTACCCAGGATCCATGATCTGTTTGATCAGCTACAAGGAGCCAACTACTTTTCAAAAATCGATCTTCGTTCTGGGTATCATCAATTAAAAGTAAGAGATGAGGATGTTCCAAAGACAGCCTTCCGCACAAGATACGGTCATTACGAATTTCTCGTGATGCCGTTTGGCTTGACAAATGCACCAGCGGCGTTCATGGATCTCATGAATCGTGTGTGCAGACCAATGTTGGATAAATCAGTTATCATGTTCATAGACGATATTCTGATTTACTCCAAAACGGAGGCTGATCATTCTATTCACCTGCGGCAATTGCTAGAGTTATTAAGAAAAGAAAGACTCTACGCAAAATTCTCTAAGTGCGAATTCTGGCTCAGACAGGTATAATTCCTATTATATATGTCCTGAGCTATTTCCTAAGTATTCTTTAATTTACATCAGAACTTGAATTTCTACTTTGATTCTTATAGATTCAGTTCCTTGGCCATGTTGTTTCTGGCGAAGGCATTTCTGTTGATCCTTCCAAAGTCGAGAGCGTTCAGAAGTGGCAAACGCCTCGCAATGCCTCTGAGATCCGAAGTTTCCTTGGATTGGCCGGTTATTATCGGCGATTCATAAAGGATTTCTCGAAGATTGCTGTACCCCTAACAATGCTAACACGAAAGAATACTCCTTTCGTTTGGACCGATAAACAGCAAGAGGCATTTGACATTCTGAAACAGAAGCTTATCCAAGCGCCGATCCTAGCCTTGCCAGAAGGTAATGACGATTTCGTCGTTTACAGCGACGCATCTGGTACTGGCTTAGGATGTGTTCTTATGCAAAGGGGAAAAGTAATTGCCTACTCTTCAAGGCAATTAAAAGACTATGAGAAAAGTGCACCAACTCATGACCTTGAGTTGGCTGCAGTTACCTTTGCTCTAAAGATCTGGCGTCACTATCTATATGGGACTCGGTGTCAGCTTTACACCGATCATAAGAGTCTCAAGCATCTCTTTACTCAAAAGGATCTAAACATGAAACAGCGACGGTCCTTGGAGCTTATCAAGGACTATGATTGCGAGATCCTATATCATCCCGGCAAAGCTAATGTTGTCGCAGATGCTTTGAGTAGGAAAGTCTATCCGGAAAAGTGCTGCTATGCCTTAACTCCTGTAGTATTCTCTTCTGATCTTATTGAAGACATTCGAGTTGCTCAAGCGGAAGCACTGAAAGAAGAGAATATTGATTCTGAAAATCTTAAAGGGCAATTACAATTTCTAACTCTGAATCATTTGGGACTTCATTGTCTCAAGGGAAACCGAATCTGGGTTCCTAAGTATGGTTCAATTCGCAACACTCTTCTATCTGAAGCTCACAAGTCCAAATTATCTGTTCATCCTGGCAGCTCAAAGATGTACTTTGATCTGAAAGTTGATTATTGGTGGCCAGGAATGAAGAAAGACATCGGTCGATATGTTGAAAGCTGCAGAGTATGTCA
This sequence comes from Centrapalus pauciflorus, assembly GCA_020465985.1. NCBI lineage: Eukaryota > Viridiplantae > Streptophyta > Magnoliopsida > Asterales > Asteraceae > Centrapalus > Centrapalus pauciflorus. The sequence continues at coordinate 58,247 of JAANYP010004357.1, forward strand.
GATGGTTAAGGCAGAACACCAGAAACCCTTCGGGGATATGCAACCACTGCCAGTTCCTGAGTGGAAGTGGGAGCATATAACTATGGATTTCATCACGAAGTTGCCTAAGACCAAGAGACAGCACGACTCCATCTGGGTAGTCGTTGACCGTTTAACAAAGTCAGCACATTTCATACCGATGAAAGAAACTTATTCTCTCGATAGATTGGCGCAGTTGTACATCACAAAAATTATTTCTCGTCACGGTGTGCCAAAATCTATTGTTTCTGATCGTGATAGTCGTTTCACATCCAGATTCTGGCAAGCACTACAAGATGGGATGGGTACTCGGATTTCTATGAGTACTGCTTATCATCCTAATGCCGATGGCCAGAGTGAGCGTACTATCTTAACTTTAGAAGATATGTTTCGTGCCTGCGTTCTTGATCTAGGTGGTAACTGGGATGACCACTTGCCGTTGGTCGAATTCTCATACAACAACAGTTATCATTCAACGATCAAGATGGCTCCTTTTGAAGCTTTATATGGAAGAAAGTGCAGAACTCCCACCTGTTGGCGTGAAACAGGTGAATCGCCAATAGCAGGACCTGCCCTTCTACAGTTGACTCACGAGAAGATTCAACTTGTTAGAAGAAATATTCTTGAAGCTCAAAGCAGGCAAAAGTCATATTATGACAACCGGCACAGATCGATCAGTTTTGCAGTTAACGATTGGGTGATGTTGAAAGTATCCCCAATGAAGAATGTGGTGCGGTTTATTAACCGAAACAAGCTAGCTCCGAGATTCATCGGTTCGTTCAAGATTGTCGAAAAGATAGGAAATCAATCTTATCGTCTTGAACTGCCAGCGGACTTATCTGGAATACATCCTGTATTTCATGTCAGTCATTTGAGAAAGAGCTTAGCAGACGAAAGAGAGGTTCAGATACCACACGTTAACTTGCAGATAGATGAGAAGCTTCGAGTAGTTGAAGAGCCGGAGTGTATTCTGGACTCGAAGACTAAAAAGCTTCGAAATAAAGAGATACAGATGGTGCTCGTCCAGTGGAAACACCACAAAGGTTCGCATCAGTCTTGGGAATCGAGAGATGTAATGAAAGCAACTTATCCCAGTCTGTTAGAACGTAGCTAACTTCGGGGACGAAGTTTGTGCGTGGTGGAGCCCATTCTGTAACAACCTAACTTTGGTCAATTATGTAACATGTGATTTTGAGATAATAATATAATTTGTTATATTATTTATTTATGTTACAAATATTACTTAAGTAAGAAAATATATTAAGTAAATATAATTTTAAATTATATTTATGATATAATTGAGTAAAATAAAAGATATGTAAATACAAAAGTTTAGTGGGTTAAATATCAAATATGATCAAATTAATATATAAAAACCGAAATAATGATCATTTATGATCATTAATGCAAATTACTCTCTCTCTCTAATCTCTCTCTACATTCATACGGCTACCTCAAAGATTCAACAAGAAATCCACAAATTTTGAAAAGAATTTGGAATTAAAGTAAAGGAGGAGCTACAACAACAATTAATCAACAAGAAACTACAGGATTTGAGGTAATTCTCGACTTAAAATTCAAGAATTTAAGAGTTTGGTTCGGTTTGGTGAAGAACCGAAACCAAAGAATTAAAATGAGAAATTTATAAGTTGCATGTATAAGAATTTTGTAGATTATGATAAATTTAAGTTAATAGATGATAAAGAAACAAGAATTTTAGTTTGGATTATCCAAATAAGAAGAAAAATCGGAATTTTTATGAAAAAGAATGTTCTTGACAAAAATGATGAATTTTGGATGATCTTGATTAATATGTGATGTTATTGATAGGGAAATTAGTATAAAATTAACCCAATAATCATAATATATTAATATAATTAATTGCATGTTGATTATAAAGATTTTGGGAATTTCTATGAAAATCCGAATGAACATCTTCAAGAACATCAAGAACAAAATTTTCTGGAAAATCAAAGTCTTGAGTCCGAATTCGGTTGAAACCGAATTCGGATGATGGGTCCAATTCGGATGCTTCACAAATTCGGATATCACTATTTCGGGTTTTAATGATCCGAAATTCGGTGCCTATATCGAATATGATCATGATTTCGGACCCAATGCTAATTCGGATGTACCAAGACCAAATTCGGATTGCACTTAATTTGGTCCCAAATCCGAGCCCGGATGACTGATTCGGATTACAGTTCGGATGAGCTACTTCGGATCGGTCCGGATCCGGATGATCCGGATTCGGATAGTCCGAAACCTAATTTTATGAATTTTGACATTTCAATTAAATAAATGATTTATATGCATATGTTTTTAGTCATATATATATATAGAAAGCTTTTGAAAATATTATGAAAGATTGATAAGATTATCAGAATCAGATAGAATTAAAGATCTAATGACCAAAAGATGATGAAATTCCATGATAATGATGATGATATTAACATGAGATTATCATGAATGAATTTGAACAGGTTCAGTTTATTCTGAACAAAGATTTAAAGACTTAAAGACTTAAAAGCGAGTCAGAGATTTGATTGACAGAACAGATTGACAAAGATAAATCCTGAGATAACTCAGGTGGCAGATTATTATATCTGTTTGATAAAGACCCAAACCAGTGAGTTATAGATATTCAGATTGAACATGCATAGATTCCGGTTGAGATATATTGCTGCTGTTAGATTTATTGACATTCATTTATCAGCTAGATTGAGACCTGTGCACACCAAGGTTGGGTGTTGCCCAGAGGATTATGATAGCTATTTGATTATCATTTCATATTGCATTTGAGACTTCATCAGACATTGCTTACGATTTATTGCTATCATGACTTCTATGACTTAAGCTTTCACTATTGATCAGACATTTGACAAAAATATTGATTCAGCTTGACTAGCCCTGATGGTCTATTGTTCTAGACCTGGCTATTTCACCAGTTCTTATGAACTTGGTAATGACCTCCGATGTTCCGCCATATTGACTTACTGGTAGCTAGCCCAGTATGTGGCTGATCCCCACGATTTAAGCGTGAGTGTGGCCTGAACATCATCCGATTCTATGATTCTATATCTCAATCATGAGGGCTGTAGCGGCAGCCAAGACATATCACGCTTAGACTGATGATCCGCTTGACACACATGTTAATATTGAAAATCTATAAACTCACTAAGCTTTGCTTACAGATGTTGCATTAATATTTTACAGGAAAAGCCAAAGGAAAATCACCTGCAGGACCTAGTACTTAGGTCATTCAAGATCCAAGTTTTGAAGCTTTCTTAGACCACTACTCAACAAACTTTCTGGTACTGATAGAAAGACAACAAATGTGGTGGTTCTGGGTAGACTTGATGTAATGTATGATGTTATGATTAGATTAGATGTTACCCCTTTTTATTACTTTATTTTGAAATATGTAACTTAAATCCTAATCTGTAATGTACATGTAATTATTAATTCCGCAATTAATTACCCTATCTTAGTATGATTGATATCGTATTGCATGATGTGGGACCTAGACTCTGAGGACTGCCACGTAAGGGGAGGTCTTCACACGTACGCTTGTGGAAGCCGCTCGAACAATGCTCACATACTCAGAGCTACCTCCATTCTTGTGGGCCGAAGCCGTATCAACAGCCTGCTATACACAAAATCGCTCCATTATCCATAAGCGCTTTAACAAAACTCCTTACCAACTCTTTTTGAATAAAGTGCCATTTATCAAGTACTTACGTGTATTTGGTTGCAGGTGCTATGTGCTGAACGATAAAGACAACCTCGGGAAGTTTAACGAAAAGGCAGATGAAACGATCTTCATTGGATACTCATCCAACTCGAAGGCCTATCGCGCATTCAATACCCGAACCAGAACAGTCAATGAAAGCTTGCATGTCACATTTGATGAGTTGGCTGAACTGGCACCCGAAGTTGATCATTCAAGACCTCGCATTACTCAAATGCCTGGAGACTCTTCTAATAACCCCATTTCTTTTTCTTCTTCCGATTTGGTTAATTTGTTTGATCCTTTTTACGTAGAATTTTTCGGTCCTAATGCTAATGTGTCTAATGCTGTCAATAATGTAGGTAATCCTTCCAATTCAACTGCACCACAAAGTTTCTCCACTACATCTTCATCCACATCATACCCTCATCCATCAACATCATCCACCGATACATCTGCAGTTGAATCTACTCCCATAATACCCTCACATATAATGCCAACTATCCTTCCTTCACCTGAACACTCGGAAATCGAACCGGAACCAGTGGTACCTTCATTTGAAACCATTGACCATGAATCTTCATCCATCCCCACTTTAACCACTGAGATTCCATCCCGAGCACCCCTTCCACACGAGATTAAATGGACCTGAAGTCACCCAACATATCAAATCATTGGTGATGTTTCAACTGGAGTCCAAACTCGTAGGGCGTCTGCTAATGAATGCCTCTTCGCATCATTCCTCAGTATGATAGAGCCCGCTCGTGTGGATGAAGCCCTAAAAGATCCAGATTGGATAGTTGCAATGCAAGAGGAACTCAACCAGTTCGAACAGCTCAGAGTATGGCGGTTAGTTCCCAAACCAAAAGACCGTACAGTGATCGGAACAAATGGATTTTTAAGAATAAACGAGATGAGAACGACATTGTGATAAGGAATAAAGCGAGACTTGTTGCCAAAGGCTATCGACAACAAGAAGGGATAGATTATGACGAGACCTTCGCTCCAGTTGCACGGATCGAAGGGATCAGAATCTTCTTGGCGTACGCGGCACACAAGGACTTCAAAGTGTACCAAATGGACGTCAAGACTGCCTTTCTAAACGGTGAACTTAACGAAGAGGTGTACGTTGAACAACCACAAGTCTTTGTTGACACACATAAACCTGAACATGTTTATGTGCTAGTTAAAGCCCTCTATGGTTTAAAATAAGCACCTCGCGCATGGTATGATAGTCTTTCTAATTTCCTTATTTCTGCCGATTTCTGTAAAGGTGTGGTGGACAAAACTCTGTTCACTAAAAGGGAAGGCCCACATATAATGCTAGTACAGATATATGTCGACGACATTATATTTGGATCTACTGACAGTAATTTCTGTAAGGATTTTTCAGCCCTAATGGAGTCCAGGTTCGAGATGAGTATGATTGGGGAAATGAATTTTTTCTTCGGATTACAAGTCAAACAACTTGACGATGGGATTTTTGTGAACCAGTCGAAATATACTCTTGACATTCTCAAGAAGTATAAGTTAGACTCTTGCACGAGTATCGCAACTCCCATGGCCTCCAACTGTAAGTTAGACACTGATCCTTTTGGGAAAAGTGTCGATAATACAACTTACAAAGGGATGATAGGATCCTTACTGTATCTGACTGCTAGTAGGCCGGATATAATGTTTTCAACATGTCTTTGTGCTAGATTTCAGGCCGACCCGAAAGAATCACACCTAACTGCGGTAAAACACATTTTTCGTTATCTGAAGGGTACACCCGATCTTGGTCTATGATATCCAAAGGGAACCGATTTCGATCTTACCGCTTTATCAGATGCTGATTTTGCAGGTTGTAGAGTTGACAGAAAAAGCACGTCGGGAGGAATACAGTTTTTGGGAGATAGACCGGTGAGTTGGTCCTCCAAAAAGCAAAATTGTGTTTCAACATCCACAGCTGAGGCTGAGTATGTAGCAGCTGCACGCTGTTGCTCTCAAGTGCTGTGGATGAGAACACAATTACGCGATTATGGATTCTGACTCACCAATATCCCAATTTACTGCGATTCTTGGAGTGCAATTGCCATCTCTTGCAATCCAGTGCAACACTCTAGAACGAAACACATGGATATCAGATATCATTTTATTAAAGATCACGTAGAAAAGGGAACCATTGAGTTGTATTTTGTTGGCACGGAATATCAACTTGCGGATATATTTAATAAAGCTTTAGATGAACCTCGTTTTCAGTTTTTAGTATCCCATATCGGCATGTTGAATCCGCCTTCAAATTAAATTACAGATATTGTCTTAAATAATTCTATTTCAATCTATCATGATTGAAATTCCTTTATTTTAGAAAATATCTGTTATTTAAATTTAAGGATTGTGTCACAAAATTGAAACTCAATATTTCCTTATCTGTGTACATTTTTAATAATTAATGATCCTGACAAATTGCTATGTGAATTGTTCATCACGGAGTGGGACGCAAACATTATCCAGGTTTGTCTGTATTTTTAAGGCTAAAAATGTTAAAAAATTTAATCTGAAAAGGATAAAAGGAGAGGATCGGTATTTATTTGAGGGGGAGTATAGTTAGGATATTAATTTATATAATTCTTTGTTTCTTTTTAATTTTAGTAGTTAAATTTTAAATTTTAGGTTGGTTATATTTTAGTTTATTTTGTTTAAGTTTAACTTAATAGTTCAAAAATTCCCAAAAAGATTTTAATTGTTCAAACTTTTCAAAAAGCCAAAAATATTTTTTTTGTTTGTTTGTTTCAAAGAAAAATACAAAAAGAGTTAATAAAGTGGGCCAATTTTTTATTAAAAATCTTGTTTCTTTCTATTTTCTAAAAGCCCAAAATTTAATTGTGTGGGTGTGTCAAGTGCTAAAAATCCGGCGGCCTTAAATCAGGTTGGGCGCGGATCTTATTTTCCGACCCGACCCGGACACCTTTAAAAAGGTGGGTCAACAGGTCAAAGCCCCACTTTTCTTCATTGTCAAGATTCCTTCTCCTCTTCTTCTTCTTCTTTCTCCTGCCGTCGACGACCGCCATCCTCCGTTGCCATCCATTCCAAGCTTTTGGAACCTCGTTTTTCTCGGTTTTTCTTGCATTTTTCTAGTTCGGCACTACCAGGTAACTTCTTTCTAACTTTATTTTAGCTTTTAACTTCATATTTTGTGTGTTTGATTTTCAAAATTTTATTAGTTTTTTCATTTTCTGTTTTTCTTATTTTTAGGTACTTTAATGTGTTATTTTCACTTTGTTGTAGTTAGATAAAATGTTCCTTATATGTTTGTAGTCTAGGATCTTTACTTTCATGCATTTTTATCACAATTTTCGCTGTTCACGTTCACACTTGCATGAACTCATTAACTGCATACATGCATTTCGGATGTCCGAATTCGGACCATCCCCCGAATTCGGATGTCCCACTTAGCCTAATTTCAAATGTTTTTCAAAAATATCCGACCGAATTCGGACACTGTTCATCCGAATTCGGACACTGTGCATCCGAATTCGGTCCCTCAAAATATTTCAAAATGTTCAAAAAAAGTCTAAGTCACATCTCTGTTCATCCAAATTCGGATTGCATCCGAAATCGATTTCCATCCGGATTCCGTGCTTCATCCGAATTCACTTGTCCAATTCTCATCATCACTTCCACCCAATTCGGTGCTCATCCAAATTCGGACCCACATCACACATCATTCCCAACCATCCCATTTCATGCTTCATCCGGATTTCGGCCGGATCCGAATTCGGTGACACTGTTAATCCGAATTCAGACCATCCGAAATCCAACACTTTGCATTTTTTTTAATTTTCTCATTTTTGCATTTTCACTATAAATCAAAAAATCCAAAAATAATTTCATTTCGGTGCACCATTGATTAGAGTTAGGATTGGTGTTTGAGTGAAAAAGTATGATCTAACATCGGTCTCTTAACGATTGACTTTGGACTTTATTAGTAAAATTTTATTTTTACTAATAAAGACCCGATGCTAAACAGATCAGGCAGTTTCTATTTCACACTTATCTAGACTTCACATCAATGTCTTATCATTTAAAGTCTTACTGTTCTAACTTTGATGCACCTTGCAGGATGATGGAACCAGCAGTTGTTCTCACCCTACCCCATCCCCCCATTCCTAATAATAACGCCAAACTACCCGAACAATCCATCCTTCCCCAGGCCGAGTTTGTCGAGTTTATAGCACATAACTGGCAGATCGACGTCTCCATTCTCACCAAAGAACCAAATACCCTCGCCTTCGACATCCTTCTTCACCACCCCATACTTTATGCTTTGTCTACCGCAATCGCTGTTCCCTAGATATACCTGCAACAATTTTGGAACAGATTGCAATATGTTCCCGACGCCGAACCCTTCTTCACAACCACTATTGACTGTGTCCCAGTCAAAATCACCATCGCTGCTATACGCCATATGCTTCACCTTGCCGCCGAAACCTATTTGCCATCCCGCCTTCACTATGATCCCATCCCTTCCATCCCAGAAACCCTCGCCGAAATACAAACCCTGGGTTATGACGGCCCTCTCAACAAACCCTCCGATTTCCGAACAAAGAATCTACAATCTCAATGGCGGATTCTCTTCGACGTCATCAACAAGTGCTTCACAGCAAAGCACTCAGGCCACGACTCCGCCTCGGCTCAGGTTTTAGCCATGTTCACCGGCTTTGCCTTTGACCGCCATGTTGATTATGCGGCTTTTCTCTTCGAGGAATTGAGTAGAGTACATCTGGAGAGGGGAACCAAAAAGGGACGCAAGTACATATCTCTCCAGCGGTTTCTGCAACTTATTATACAATATGCGATGGATAATGATGAGAACATTCACGAATGTCCTGAGGCCGACGTCTACCCTACAGTGGCCATTCAGAAGCTTACTTTGCCAAAGGGGGCCCTTTCAGTGCCTATAATGACTATCCAGTTGTCTCTATTACTGAAGGAAAGGGATTTGGAAAGGGTTAGGGCTTATATTAGAGTGTTTTATCCGGAAGAGGCTCAGTCAGAACCGACTGAGTCTAGCCAGTCCGAAGGTGAGGCTAGAATGAGTGAGGATGAGGGAGATCAGGCGGAGGTACAACAATCAGTTGGGATAGGTGAGAGGGAGCCTGTGTTTGTGAGTGAGGGAAAAGGTGGTGAGGCGGCAGAGGCGGCGGATTCTGAACGAATCGTCTCTGTCATGCGAGGGATAGATATTCAATCTGAGGGTGACAGAAGCCCTATCAGCCGGACCACCCACCATAAGACCGTCAGTCCAACGGTCGACATCACCCCCACCATCCACTTCATTCCACGGGGCTGTTGCACATACACCATCGCCCTCTCATTCGGAGAGTGGCGGTGTTGAACGAGGTCACACTCCTCCCAACGTGACCAAACTTCCTTCATTCACGATTGCATCCCCCCATATACACACGTCGCACGATGCCTCCGTGGCAGCTCCATAAACTTCCGGATCTGAGCGTCCAATACAGGAGTGTAACATCCGGAACAAATCCAGGTTAACAAACTATGACCTAATCAGTATTTAATAGCCAATTATAACCTAATCAATGGTCATTAGCAATTAATCAAAGTGATTAACAATGTTCATAAGGAAATTCAACTCAATTAGAATCAAATTCATCGGTGCGATGAATCGGAAAATCAATTAATCTGATCGATTTACGATACCAAGGATTAATTCAACTAAGTACATAATTAAACTATGATTAGTAACACTAATCATACACTAATACACTTACTTAACATTAATTATGCAAGACTAAACAATTCATTAAAACAATGCATCCAAAGTATTTATGAAATTACAAAATAAGAGAAATACAAGAATACATTTCTAGATACTTTTATACAAAAAAATATATGAATACATGAAAATAATCCATAAAATCTGGCCATAGGGTAGTACTACCCAAGATTTGATTTCAATTTTTTATTTCCCAACTCCATAACCTTTCATAATCAAATCTTTCACACCCCATTCTCCTTTCATTTCAACATGATCTTACACTCCACCTCCATTTGAAAGACCAAGACTTTGCCTATAAATAGAGGGCTTCCTTTTCATTATTTTCACACCAAAATATCGCTTTCTCTCCTCTCAAAACCGGATACCACACACACACACACACACACACACACACACACACACTACAAACATTTTCATTCAAGTGTTCTTGGTGAAATTCAAGTGTTCTTAGATAAAGGGTTTAGCAAACCAAGTTCCTCACTTTGGGGAGCTCCAGTTTTGTTCATAAAGAAGAAGGATAGAACCATCAGAATGTGCATCAATTACCAAGAGCTAAATAAACTAAAGGAACCGATACCCGCTCACAAGGATCAATGACTTATTTGACCAAACTCCAAGAATTAAGCTTGTATTCGAAGATCGACCTAAGGTCTGGTTATCATCAGGTTAGAGTTCGCAAGAAAGATATTCCAAAGACAGCCTTCAGATTCCGTTTCGGTCATCATAAATTCCTATTAATGTCGTTTGGATTACCCAGTGCCCCAACGGTACTCATGGACCTCATTGGGTATGCAAACATTATCTAGACAAATTCGTGATTGTATTCATGAATGACTTTTTAATCTACTCACGAAACAAGGAGGAGCACGAGCAAACATTTATGGTTGATTCTAGAGTTGTTGAAGAAAGAACAATTATATGGCAAGCTTTCTAAGTTTGACTTTTGGCTAAGATAGGTAAGATTTATCGGTCACGTGATCAATGATAAAGGGATCCAAGTCGACCCCTCAAAGATCGAGGTTATCAGGAATTGGTCAACTCTTAGAACCCCCATAGAGATATGACAGTCCTTAAGACTTGCCACTTATTATAGGTAAGTATCAAAAATTTCTCAAAGATCACCGAAGCTCTAAGAAAACTGACCCAAAAAGACATTAAGTATGATTGGGGCGAGGATCAGGAGACATCATATTAGTTATTAAAGCACAATTTGTGCAGCGCGCTTATTTTATCCAAGAGAAGCAAGAAATTTGTAGATTACTGTGACGCTTCACACAATGGGTTGATATAGAAAGATAGGGTCATAGCGTATACTTTATGAAAACTTAGGGTTCACTAGGTGAATTACATAACACATGATCTAGATCTTGGAGCAATAGTCTTTATCTTTAAGACTTGGGGACATTAGTTGTACGGTACAAAGTGTACTGTATTCACAGACCATAAGAGCCTCCAACACATCTTGAACCAAAAAGAGTCGGATATGAAGTACTGCCATTGGATGGAACTAATAAGTAATTTCAACTGTGAAATTCGTTATCACCTAAGGAAAACTAATGGGGTTGCAGACGCTCAGAGTCGAAAGGAACGAACTAAGCCATTAAGAGTACAAGCCCTAGTTATTAGCATTCAACCAAACCTTCCTTCCTTAGTTCATGGTGCACAAGTAGAAGCTGTTAAGGAGGAAAATATGAAAAATGAAGCCTTGCACGGAATGGATAAATAGTTTGGGATAAGGGTTAATGGAAATCGATACTTCATGAATAAGGTCTGGTTACCCTGTTTTTGATAGAGTAAGAAAACTGGTTACGGATGACAGACACAAATCAAGATATGTCATTAACCCCGGATCCGATAAAATGTATCATTACCTTAAGGAGCTATACGGGTGGCCTATCATGAAGGATGACATTGCCACATATGTCAACAAATTCCTAACATGCTCCAAAGTTAAGACAAAGATTAAAAACCATTTGAGTAATAGTCGACCGCCTAACAAAATCCGTGCATTCCTACCAATCAAGGAGAACAACAGGATGAATAAGCTAGTCCAAACGTACCTCAAGGAAGTCGTCTCTGGACACGGAGTGCCTATTATAATCATTTTGGATACGGATAGCAGATCCACATGTAGGCTTTTGGAAATTATTACAGTAAGCTTTCGATACAAACTTGGACATGAGTACCACATATCACCCTCAGACCGATGGTCAAAATAATAGAACGATCCAAACCCTAGAACATACATTAAGAGCCTATGTAATGGATACTCAATTGCCTTAGTGGAATTATCGTACTACAATAGCTATCGCTCGAGTAATAAAGCTGCTCCGTTTGAGGCCCTCTACGGGCGAAAGTGTCGATCACCGATTTATTGGGAAGAAGTAGGAGATAGCCAAATCACTGGCGCTAAGATCATTCACGAAACTACGAAAAGATAGTACAGATGCGGAATTGACTAAAAGTTGGCCGCGATTGTCAGAAAGTTATGCAGATGTAGGGAGAAAATCCCTTGAGTTCTAACTGGGGGAACAAGTACCGATGAAAGTCTCGCCATGGAAGGGCGTCATATGATTAGGAAATCAAGGATAACTGAATCCTCGTTACATTGGACAATTCAAGGTCTTAAAAAGAATTGGACTAGTAGCTTATTGTTTAGAGCTACCACCAGAGCTTCGCTTCATCAAAAAGCCGGTAGAAATCATGGACCGTGAGGTCAAAGGATTGAAGCACAGTCGTATACCCATCCTTAAGGTCAGATGGAATTCTAGACATGGACTAGAATTCACTTCGGTATGCAAAGGTCATTTTTAACTAAAGATACCCTCACCTAATCTTAAGTAACAAGACCCCTAAGGAAACAAAATAAAATTTCGGGACGAAATTCCCTTAACAGGGGGAGGCTGTAACATCCGGAAAAAATCCAGGTTAACAAACTATGACGTAATCAGTATTTAATAGCCAATTATAACCTAATAAATGGTCATTAGCAATTAAGCAAAGTGATTAACAATGTTCATAAGGAAATTCAACTCAATTAGAATCAAATTCATCGGTGCAATGAATCAGAAAATCAATTAATCTGATCGATTTACGATACGAAGGATTAATTCAACTATGTACATAATTAAACTATGATTAGTAACACTAATCATACACTAATACACTTACTTAACATTAATTATGCAAGACTAAACAATTCATTAAAACAATGCATCCAAAAGTATTTATGAAATTACAAAAAAAAAGAGATATACAAGAATACATTTCTAAATATTTTTATACAAAAAAAATATATATGAATACATGAAAATAATCTATAAAATCTGGCCATAGGGTAGTACTACCCAAGATTTGATTTCAATTTTTTATTTCCCAACTCCATAACCTATCATAATCAAATCTTTCACACCCCATTCTCCTTTCATTTCAACATGATCTTACACTCCACCTCCATTTGAAAGACCAAGACTTTGCCTATAAATAGAGGGCTTCCTTTTCATTATTTTCACACCAAAATATCTCTTTCTCTCCTCTCAAAACCGGATCCCACACACACACACACTACAAACATTTTCATTCAAGTGTTCTTGGTGAAATTCAAGTGTTCTTGGTTCAAATCTTGCAAGAGTTCCAACTTCTTCTCAATTTCATACTCCAAATACATCAAAGTAAGTAAATACTAACTTATTTCATCATATATTTATGTTTATATAAGTCTTGCATAACATATATAATCACCAACAACAACAAGTTTCATAAAAACTCAAGTTTATAAGTTTCTAGTTTTTGTTTTTAAGTTGTTTCTTTAAATGTGTTTATGAATATATAAACACATCATAAAAGTGTTAATATTATGAAAACAAGTAATATATATGTGTTTTATAACTTGTATACATGTAGTCTTTGAATAAACAACAAGAAACATACGTTATTTCAAGTTTATAAACTGCGGCTTTTCGGCAGAAAATTTATTTCGACTTTGAAAAATTATAACTAATTCATAACTTAACGAAATGAGTTGATTCTTGTCTCAAAAGTTAAATCTATGTCTTAACTATAGATCTGGAAATTTTCATAATTTATTTTGGAGTTTAAGACCTCCAGAAATTATTTGGGAAACCGAAAGTTTGACAGCTCAAAAATGGCCAACATAGGGTTTTCAACAAGCTTTTTCCCTTACCTAAACATATCGAAAAATGGCCGTTCTTGATTCTAAAAATCCTTTGTATATAGTAGTTTAATGTCCTAGAAAACCAAAGCCTAAAACGTTTTGGAGCTTGGTCAAAAACAGCCTCAAAGTAGGCCGAAAAACCTCCGAAAAGCTGGAAAATTATATATATATATATATATATATATAAACTTGACGTTTTAAGCGGGTTTTATTTATAAACTTGTAATGTTGGGTGATTTAAGACATAAAAATCTATAAATATATATATATCATCATATATTAAAGATATTAAGTCCTTATTATCCTTTAGGACTTGATTAAACTGACTCGACGCATCATCCATCCAATTACGCTAAATAGCTTTTTACGCTCGTTTTTGCCATCGCAATCTCGGTGAGTTCTCATAGCCCCTATTTTCACTCTGTTATGTTTTGGGGATGAAATACATACTTCGTTTTATATGGAGACGAAAACATCTTCATTTCTATTATGTATTACCCATGTGGTTCCATCCGCCCTTATATCATGAACCGTTAATTGCATTTATTTGTAAGCGTGAATGTATTGTGGATAGATCTATCGGGAGTCATGTCCCCCATTCGGGTTAGTTTGGGTCGGCTAACAGCGAGTGCATATATATTCAACACACGGTATTACGTATGGGAATACTGCACAGGGCAAACTCATTTTAATTAAGCTTCGGTTGAATGATGGTTTATGTAATACATACACGGAATTTATGATTTTATAAATTCAACTCATCTGATAATGTCCATACAACTGGTCTTTTCGCGTAAACCTATGAGCTCAGCAACAATTTGTTGACGTATTTTAGCATGTATTTTCAGGTGTTTAAGACATGCACATTCCTCGGAAGTATTCCAAGGCTTCCGTACATTTTGGAGTCGCATCATTTTCAAACTCGGAGATTTACATGCATCTTTTCGGATAAACTAAATCGTGTATTTAAATCTTGGTATTTTAAGAACTAATTTGCTGTATTTTGGTTATGTAAAACAATATTTATATTTGAAGTTAAATCAATGTATTTTTGAAAACGTCCATATAGTGGTCGTTCGTTATGATTATGGTTACGCTTCCGCGACGTCACTCTTCGTTGCCAACCGGGGTAACGGGGTGTGACAAGGAGCCAGAAATGACGGAAGGAAGAACTGAGGTGGCTCCATCAATGCCATCCACTTCAAGCCATCTCCCCATCAACTTGGAGATGCTAACGGCAGCTCTTCGTGCTGCCGGTGTTGTTACCCGGGCTGACCTGGACGCCCAGAAGGAAGCTGCTGAGGAACGTCACACCGCCCTTCTTTCACTTATAAAGGGTAAGGGTGTCGCTATCGAAGCTGTGCCTCCACCAGGATCCCATTCAGTCCAAAACCAAATAGCAGAGCTGTCGGACAAAATAGATGCGCTGACTTGCCTCATTCTTCAAGTCCAGGAGCAACTCAACTCCAGAATGGACCGCCTTGAGTCCGCAGTGATTGATCTACAATGCCGTCCTCAGGCTGAGTCCCATAAAAGGAAACATGACGATCAGGACGACCCTGATCGCCATGAGGGGGAGAAAAGACAGAAAACTCATTCTGAGGACCCATTGTTGTTTGTAGGGGGAGCAGAGACCGAAGGCACAGAAATTCAGGGGTCTGGGGATCAGACTTATGAGGCTAGGGAGACGTTGATGATAGAATATGAACCCTTACAGATTGAAGGTCCAGCTCCTTTAGACCCTATGTCAGCAATGGTGGAATACGAGCCTCAATATGAAAAAGTCGAAATCATATTAGTGTCTGACTCAGACTCTGATACTGATAACGACTATATCTTCCTCACACCAAAGCCTGAACCCCAATCACCGCAACAATCACCTTCTCCAATTGAAGTTTTGGATTCCCCAACCCATGAACCTCAAGAACAAATAACTTCTTCCATCCAATGACCTTCACCTACTCCCATAGAAACTCCATCAATCCAAACCACTCCCACACTAAAAGAAATTCCATCAGTTATACCTACCCCAACAGTCCAAACAACCCTTTCATCTCAATCAGTTCCGCCTGCTCACATTGCTGAATCATCCGGATCCCGAACTATCGACTGCTTTGACACAAGAGATGTCACCGCAATATACGACATGACAGATGTCGAATGGATCAATTGGTATTCAAGGGGTAAAGTTCATAAGCTGGATGCAGAGACAAAAGAAGAATTGAGTCAGGACCGGAGGGATCGAGTATTGAAACTTCTTGAAGCTCCTCCCGCCAAATTAGAAGAACCTCCGGTCCAGGGGTTAAAAGAATTCTTGAAGAAGTTCTCGGCTGAACAGTTTCAGAATCCTTTCTTAGAAGAAAGATTCAAGATGGTATTTAGAAAGAAGCCGGGGTCTTATAGTAGACGTCTTCTGATGGTGATTACCGATGCATCTCGATGCGTTCAAGCAGAATATAATCAGATGATGCTAAGGGAAAAGAGAGATAAGAGCAAATATTGGTATAAATCCAAAATCGTAAAGATCAATAACATCCACATGTACAAAAGAGCCAGAGTGTTCACTCCGGCCTTCGAGGTACTCAGAGAAGACGGTACAGTTCAAGAATTGTATGAAAGCGACCTTGACTTTGTAAACATAGACGACATCGAGCTTCTGCACAACAAGATGAAAAATAAAGTCAAGGGTCGTCTGACTCACATGACTGCACTTGCAGCCCTGGTCCGATGCATGAACCGCCAATCAATTGTGATGTGCCTCAGAGATTTTCAGATGGCAATTGAGAGCGCCTTAGTCAAAGTGGGTCTGAAAGCACCTGATCAAGACAGCTTCCTTCTAGCCCACCATCCGGCCTACAGAGTTATATTCACAAGAGACCCGGGTGTCATTTTTGTCAATCAGAAGGGCTAAAAAAGGTTCATGCGCTTTGAGGATCTTCCCTGTTACTCCGACGATACTCTCAGATTGGTTCGAGCCGCGCTTACTCAGAAAGTTCAAGATTTTGAAGCTCAACCAGATCCAGAACAAAGATGCTCACCGAAGGAAATTCAGGACACCCCAGTGGCATTGAACTCCTGAACGAACGGCTACATTTGAGACAAGTGACCAGATGCTTTGAGGTCATCCTTGGACTCCAAGACTCCACTGATCATGCCAGAGTTCCAGGACCTCCAAAATGATCGAAAAGGGGGAGATTGTTAGACATTTAATTTCGATCATATGGAGTTATTTTGTAATAATTATTTACTTAGTATTTAGCTTTGTATTTATTTTCTTGTAATTTATTTCAATGTAAAAGTCTAGGGGGCATTTGTGTCAATGCCCCATACTTATATAAATGGAGCTATAATAGCTCCTAGGGTTTCACTTTTGTAAAGACACGGTTGAATCAAAGAATATACTACAGCTGCCATTTACAATTCTCTCTCAATATTCCTTTTGTCTTTCTTCATCATTTCCTAATTATTGAGCATTGTTATTCTTGGGTTTTGATAAGAAATCATCAAGGTGCTGAAATATATACGGGATTACAGATTTACATATACGATACTTGACATTCTACACGATATTCTACATAGATTCTATGATAATCTACGTTGATTACATGATAATCTACATATAATATAATACAAGAAATATAACATTCTATATAGATTATGAATATTAATGTTACATATAATCTATATAGATTATCATGTAATATACGTAGAATATATGATACTTGACATTCTACACGACAATCTTCGTAGATTACATAATATTCTACATAGAATATAATACAAGAAAAATAACATTCTACGTAGATTATGAATAGTACTGTTAATCTACATAAAAAGATATAAAATTATATAAAATTCCATATATACACATTTTCTCTTTCTTTCATGAGAATTGATTTTAATAGTAAAAAATGTTTTTTTTATAAAATTAAATATTTTTTTTCTATATAGAAAATTATTTAATTGCTAAAAAATATCGTATTTTACATACATGTGTCTATATAGAATGTTATATAGACACATGTATATTACATGATAATCTACATAGAATATACGAAGATTACATTATAATCTACATAAAATATACGTAGAATACACGTAGATTACATCATAATCTATGTATATAATCTATATAGATTACCTGATAATCTATGTAGATTATCATCTAATCCATATAGATTATCATGTAATTTATGTAGAATATATGATACTTGACATTCTACACGACATTCTACGTAGGTTACATGATAATCTACGTATATTACATGATAATCTACATAGAATATAATACAAGACTACTTGTAAAAAATTACACATAATCTATATAGATTATCATGTAATCTACGTAAAATATATGATAATTGACATTCTACACGACATTCTACGTAGATTCTATGATATTTACGTAGATTACATGATAATCTACATAGAATAAAATACAACAAACGTAACATTGTACATAGATTATGAATAGTAATGTTATATATAATCTATATAGATTATCATGTAATTTGTAAAATATATGATACTTGACATTTTACACGAAATTCTACGTATATTCTATGATAATGTACGTAGATTACATGATAATCTACATAGAATATAATACAATAAATATAACATTCTACATATATTATGAATGGTAATATTAATCAACATAAAAAGATATAGAATTATATAACATTCTATATAGACACATTGTCTCTTTCTTTCATGAGAATTGATTTTAATAGTTAAAAACGTTTTTTATAATCAAAAAATATTTTTTTCTATATAGAAAATTATTTAATTGCAAAAAAATTATCGTATTCTATATAGAAATATTATGTGTCTATATTTTTTATGTAATCCACGTAGATTATCATGTAATGTACGTAGATTACATAATAATCTACATAGAATATACATAGAATATTCGTAGATTACATGATAATCTACATAGAATATACGTAGATTACATGATAATCTAATCTACGTAGAATATATGAATAATCTACATATAATATAATACAAGAAACATAACATTCTACATAGATTATGAATAGTAATGTTAATCTATGTTAGATCTATTTATTAAATTGATGAAATAACTAAGTCTAGGGTTTAAATTGTAAATAGTACATATTTTTATTTTCATATAAATAGAATTTTGACTTGTGTAAATGTCAACAACTGACATAATCATTTTTGCAATTGCATGGAAATCAGAGAAAGGATTCTAGGGCTACAGTTCATTCTCATCTCTGTGATTCTCATTTTGAAAATCATAATCATTCGGTTAGTATTGATTTTGTGTTCTTATATGTTTGTTTATGATTGTTGATTGAAGATACAAGAATTACAATTGGTATCAGAGCATAGGAATGAGTTTTTGATTGAAAATTTGAAATATGGTTTACTGTTCTATCGCAAGTTTCAGAAAATTGAAAATCTCGAAGGGTTTTTGATTCAGTGATCTATTGTTTTTGATAATTGGATCGAAGGATTAGGTTTAAAAAACGATCAGATTGATCATAAGCTTAAACTGTAATTCCAAACACTTCAAAAGATTCATTGATTTTTATGAATTTTCAAAAAACCATTTGTTCTTCACTGTTCTAGTAAAAATTAAGGGGTTTAATCTGGTTTTGGTCAAAGTGATTTCAGAAAAAGTGTTTGTAATTGAAAACCTTACCTTCGATTTCAATTTGGAAGCAATTGATGCATTTTCAGTGAAAAATTCTAAAATCTAGACTTGGAAATTTAGAAAACTCATGAAACTTAGATATTGAAGTGTTCATACCTCAATCGAGTTGATAATTGTTATATTCGAGTTGACTTGAAGTATTATTCGAGTTGACTTGAAGACTCATTCGAGTTGACTTGAAGACTCAATCGAGTTGACACATATTCAATTCGAGTTGGGAGCAATTTATATTCGAGTTTTACAGAACAATTTTATCTGGATTTCAATTTTAATTCGAGTTTACTCAATCATCAGTCAATATTATTCGAGTTTACACCCATTTTGATTCAAGTTTAATCACATTTGATTCGAGTTGACTCACATTTGATTCGAGTTGACTCACACTTGATTCGAGTTTTTCTAGATTCAAGTTGACTACATTCTTTGTTCGAGTTTTCACACTCATCAATCGAGTTGATCCATTCAATATTCGAGTTTTTCACATTCTTTGATCGAGTTTCAGTATATAGTCATTCGAGTTTGATCAACTTACATTCAAGTTTGATCAACTTTTCAAATTCAATCAAAATCTCATTTAAAAGATCTTGGAAGAATCCTGTTATTCAGTCAACATGTCCAAAGACGCACTAGCCATGGGGTCGGAAACAAAACCTCTAATTTTGTACCGAGGATAATATGTACAATGGAGGGAGAGATTTCTTGAGTTCATCAGTTTCCACGACCTGTCTGATGAGATGCTAAAGTCACTTATGACGGACCGATTGTATTTCTTGAGACCATACCAGCTGTACCAAATGGCAATCCAGCAATCCCTGAGAGAACAGTAGAAATCACCAACCTTAATGAAGCACAAAAGCGTAGAAAACTAGGGGACAAGACAACTAGAAATTTGTTGCTGATATGCATTCCAAATGATATATATACCTGTCTGACAAATACCAAAACAGCCAAATCCATCTGGGATGAGGTTTGTAAGTTAATGAGGGGATCAGACAGGGCAGCAACAAACAGAGCCCGAAACAGTTTAATGACGTCCGAGAACTTCAGAGCTAGAGAAGGGGAACTGCTGGAGAGTACATACTTGAGGTTTGTCATCTTAGTCAGTGAAATGAAAAGGAATGTGTCACAAAGTCCAATTTAGACATCAATGTAAAATCCTAAACGTACTAAATCCAGAATGGGAAAAGTACGCAATGATAATTCAGGAGACCAAAGATATTGAGGACATGGACTTTCATATGGAATTTGAAAACATTAACAACTACCAGGAAGTTGTTTTAAGGAAGATGTCCGGAAAGAAGAAGGCTGGAAAAAAAAAGTGTTGATCCTTTAGCATTGTTGGCAAACAAGAAATACAAATACAAGCTAAAAAAGGAAAAACGAGTAGTTATAAGCAGCAGTTCATCTGAATCAGACTCATCGGATTCCTCAGCTGATTATGAAATTAAGGAAATGAAGAAACAAATGGCCTTACTGACAAATGCATTTCAGAAGAAGTTTTACCGTAAACCAACCAACAACAAGATGAGATACAAAACAGGCTCAAGAAAGTTTGACAAGAAGGACAGATATGACAAATCAGGTGAAAACAGTGGAAAGAAAGCAGACAAATATGATAAATCTGAAAAGTCAGCCAAGAAGGACTCAGAGCAAAAGTGCTACAACTGTGGCAAGCCGGGTCATTATGCTAGAGAATGTAGAATTCCTGTAGTGAAAAATTCTTAATACTACACTAGAAAGACACTACTAGCAAAAGAAAAGGAATCTGGCAAAGCTCTAATGGCTGAAGATGATCACTGGCTTCAATTGTCTGAGGACGAAGAAATCTTAGATGAAGATGCACACATCTGTCTGAAGTCAGAAGTTTTTAATGAATCAGAACTTAGTGAGTCTGCGATGTTAGCAGAAGATGAAGTTTGGGTAGGGTTGACGGATGAGGAGAATGAAGAGAAAGAAGTGTGTGATGAAGAAAAGGAACTGACTGAAGAAGTAGCACTGATGGCAACAGGAGATGCTGGCGGTAGCAAGGATAAAGAAAATGATGACTCAGATTCAGATACATCAGAGAGTTCAGAGACACCTAAGGTACAAACTAACTCTGATTCTGAAAATGATGACTCCTGTATGCTAGAACTAAAACTGACGCAAACGGCTTACATGTTAAAGAAATTTGAAAAATTTTTAAAAGCCGAAAAGAAAAATGTCCGTTTCTTGGAAAACAAATTAAATCAAGAACATGCGTTAGTGTTAGATTTTTTCAAGGATAATGCATTAGCATTACGAGCTGTATAAGATCTACAAGATAAAGCAAATGATCTTTAAAGTCAAATCCAGAAACTGGATAGCAATATATCTGACCTAACAGAAAAACTGAATTTAGCTAAATTAGAAGCATTAAGTTAAATTGTAAAATATCATGCCATATTTGATGAAAGAACGAAACTTTATGAGAAAATTAAATATTTGGAAGATGAGTTTATAAAAGGAGGTCAAACAAATCAAACGGTATATTTAAATCAACGTAAAGATACCAAATTTTGTAACTCTAAATCAGGTATTGGTTGGACTAATCCTAAATATCTGACAAAAACAATTTCAAATTCACCTACGTTATATGATGTCACATACATGAATTTAGGAATACAAATGACTTTTATGAAAACATCGGATGAAATAGAATCAAGTGAAGATTCAAAAGATCTGATAAAATGAAAAATTCTGTTGATTATAACAGAATAAATGAACTTATCAAAATTCTTGCATTTATGAGGAGTATATTCAGACTTATTCTGACAAGGATTTATCTGAAAATACTAATCATTCTCAAAAGCCATATTTACCAAATTCAATTCTTGAGAAGATAAAATCTGATCTTGAATTGAAAATCAAAACTTTTGAGACTGAAAATCAAAATCTTAAGGCTGAAATTAAATCTTTGGAACTAATGTTGCAAAAACAGCCTGAAACAAATCACAATCAGATCAAACACCTTCAATTCGACTTGATTATATTAATTCTGAACAAGATTTTGATCTATATATGAACTCAGACTTTAACTCATTGGAAGAAATGTTTGTCAAAAGAGATGAATTTGTCAAACCATTACATGTCAAACAACTTGACAAACCTAAAGAACCTGTTAGAATTCTGAAAAGAATATCTACAAATTCAAAGGATTTGTAGGTCCCAAAAGGTTGACTGCGGAAAGGTTCAAGCTGAGATGACAGATACAACAGATGTTTAACTAATCTAAAACACACTCATACTAGATACAATGAATACACTCACTAAGATGAACTCACTGATTTTAGAAGACACAGATGGACAACTTGAATAAGAACAACTTGGACACACGTTAATGTTTTATTCAAGCAGACTTGCATGCATGGAAAAACACACTTCAATGCAAGATATGAATTTCTCACTCGTGGTTATCTCACAATCCTTAGAAGCTTCCTTTTATACTCTCACAGAGAATCTTAGTGAAGCTTCTTTATTGGACGATGGGATAATGGGATGTCTTTCCAAAAAAACAAAACAGCTTTTCTGCACATTCTGATAAAGCAGACTTGTCTTCATGTGGTAGAATCTTTGTCTTTTTCTTTTTGTCTCAGTTGCTTAAGGCTTTAACCAAAAGAGAAATGTCAACTTTTCATCTTTCTTCTTTTGTTAAGGCAATTTTGATATAAGAAATGGTCTGTCACCCATTTCATATATCCACTTTGTCTTCATGTAACAGAACAGCGTAGGCAACTTTAGCATATTCTATTTTCCACTTTGTCTTCGACTTTGTAATCTGATCTTGTAGTCCAAAACAATACATGAGCACTTGGAAACATATTCCATAAAGTGTTTAGCCTGTTCACAAAGAATAGGTTCTGTTCATAAAGAACATAACACTTAGAATTTGTCCAAGCTGCTCAACAGAATAGAGCAGCGTAGACAGTTTTTGTCCAGCCTGTTCAGCAGACAGAACAGCTTGGACAATCTTCCTTTGTTGCAACGAATGCAACAGGGTAAACAACTTTGACTTATACTGCAAATCACTTTTCAGGTTTCAATAAGGCATTAACAGGCCTTAAATTATACCTTCAACTGCATCAAATAGGTTTGATTAAAAATCTCCCCCTAAGATGTAGAGCAGGTTTGACTGAGGCCTTTTTGTGCCTACCAATCTCCCCCTATTTGCAATAATCATTCTAAGCTGATATTATCAACAATCACTATATATTTTTACAATACATTTTGCTGAATTGAAATTACAACATCA
Organism: Centrapalus pauciflorus; assembly: GCA_020465985.1. NCBI lineage: Eukaryota > Viridiplantae > Streptophyta > Magnoliopsida > Asterales > Asteraceae > Centrapalus > Centrapalus pauciflorus. The sequence continues at coordinate 81,910 of JAANYP010004357.1, forward strand.
AGGTAAAGTAAAAGATCAGTTTATACCTACTGATTTTGATTACAGAAACAACACATGTTTTACAAGAGTACAACTAATGTAATAATGTTGATCACAACTAATGTAAAGTAAAAGTTACAACAAATGCAACAAAGTACAACTAATGTACATAGAAATCTCAACATATTGGACTGTTGATGATGGGAGCAAGTAATGGCAAGCCTGTCCAACTGATGGACAACTTCCATTCTTCATCTACTCAAGTAGTAGATGGACTTCAAGGTAGTGGTGGCACTCCTTCTTCAAACATCTCTTCAAGCTGCTCCCTGGTTTCATCCATTTCTTCCATTTCAACTCTTAGGAACATGAAACTAGGATATTGAAGCTCCCCTCTTTCATAAAAGCCTCTGAGCTGATCCCAGATGGCTGCTCTCCACTTTATAGATTGCCTAAAGGAGTTAGCAAGTCTGAAAGCAATAAGTTGTTTGAGCCCAACCTTGTGCAAGTTTGATGCTCTTTGGAAGCACTTTTTCTTTGTAAGGGGATCTACAAAAAATACCCCCAGCTCAGGTTCTTCAATCAGCTTATCTTCCTCATATTCTACTCCTTTAGGCAGGCTGTGGTCTACTCCTTTGAATTCCACGGCTACATCACCTTGTTCAATCATTATCAGGAGTTCCTCCAGCTCTGTATCCTTTCTCCTTTTCTTGGCCTTTATTTTGGGTGTACCAACTGAGGTACCCTTGATCTGTTCTTCTGTGATCAGGCCAAGATCCTTCACTCTCTCCATTAAATTTTTGACATATGCCCTGACAGTCTTAGCTGTTTCAGACTTAGACTGGCTCAGGGCAACTGCCAACTCTACCCATTCTCTGAATCCTATTTGTGCAACATAAGTGTGTTCATATGCCTCCAGTTCTGGACCTTCAGCACCCATTCTGGTAATCTGTAATTTCCATCATTTGCCTTTTCTTGAAATGGGAACAACTTTGACAATTGGTTCCCTGCAAGTCATATGTCAGTAACATCAAAGAACTTTTTCCTTGCCAGGTTGTCAAAGTGAATCTGGGCTCTTGCAGAGGAGGATGCTTGCTTAGACTTGGTCACTGAGACCTGAGCACCCTGTTCCTTTTCACCTTCCTTTTCAACCACTGACTCCCTAGCAGCCTCTAGCAATTTTCTTTGGACATCCAAAGAAGGATTAATTTTACCTTCCTCTTTAAATGCAAAGGATCTTGCAGCTTTGGCAGAGGCTTCTTCTTTCTGTAGTCCTTCAAGAGCTTGGAGCTGTTCATCTCTGTATTCATAGTACTTCTCCATAGAGACACCCATTTCTTTAGCTCTTGCCTTGTCAAACTTCAACTATGCAGATTTTAGGTAGTCATGGTCTACAGATGCTTTCTTCTTCCCTTTAGCTGTTGTAGTTGGAACAGCTTCAGGAACCTCTTCCTCTTCTTCTTCTTCTTCTTCTTCTTCTTCTTGTGCCAATATCAGATGTCTCCTTCTGGTTGGCCTGTCCCCAGGAATGGATTCCTCCCCCTTAGTTTGTGCAGGGTTTGGAGATCCAGCCTGAGTAGGATGAGCAACTTCAGCTTGATGGGAGACATCCTCAGTGGGACCTATTTGAGATACACCTGCTGCTTGACCAAGAGATGCTGATTTCTCCTTAGAAGGAGAAGAAGATTTCTCCCCCTTAGACTTGGTCTTAGAGGCAGATAACTTCTCCCCCTTTGAAGAAGATGGCACATAACCTTCAACATGTGGTCTGCCTGGAGAAACAAATTCAGCAGGCATAGCAGCAGTTTTGGGGCCATCCAGGCTATGCACTAAGAAAGCCAGATTGTCATTAACCTTTGCAAGCTGGGTAAGGCAGGTCTGAAGAGAAGTTGATTGAGAAGCAACAATGGAGGACAGCTTAGAGAGTTTTTCCCTGTCAGAAGTTGTGAACAACAACCTTTGAAGCTGTGCAAGATGTAGTTCAAGAGAATCTTGCACATCATCAAGGTTTGATGACACAGAATTGGACAGAGAGACTATGAGAGTGTTTAAGCTGACCAATGTAGATGGAAGGGTAGTGGTGCAAGTGTTAAGGAGAGTAGACAGCTGCCATGGCGGACACAGAGTCCTATTGAGTGGAAAGGATAGAGGAGAGGGTAGTAGATATAGATTGCAGCTGTGCAGTGAGTGCAAGCAGCTGTGAGGACTGATCAGCTTGAGCAGGGGTTGGAAAGAAATTCTTGAACAGATCAAAGAATCCTTGTAGTTGTGCAGACACAGAGTCTGAGATCATGGATGGTAGAGAGGTCAGGGAATTTTCCGAAGAGCCAACTTTGTTGGTCAGCAGTGATAGCTGATCCTTCAAAGGAAGATCTTTGAGGGATGAAGGAGTATGGGTGGACTGTTTGGATTGTGTAGATGGTGAAGAATGAGAATGGATGAGGATGAGGCAGGTGTTTGAGGATGTGATGGGGAAGGTAGGGATACTTTGGATAGAAGTTCCATAGCCTCGACATACGCAAGATGGCCCAGTTTGGAAGGGTCAATGGATCCTTCAGCAGTGGCTGTCGTTGCTTCATCAGGAGAAGGGGTAGGAGATGGTGGCCTTTCAGATGCTGCTTGTTTTGTAGCACCTACATCAAATCCTGGGGTGGTTCCCTTCGCAGCACCTTGGTTTATAGGTGCCTCGTCATGGGGAGATGAGATGTGCATTTCAACATCAGCAATGGTGAAACCTGCTGATGGAATTTGCATATGAGGTGCAGCCTCACCAAATGGATGGTTTGTTCCCTGTGGTTCATCAAAGTTTGGGGGGTTGGTCCTTCAGCAGCTGTTGGGTGTACAACATCTGCATCACTAGGAGCAGAACTTTGAGGCTGATCTACTGGATGGTCTAGTCCAGCAGGTTTGGCACCTCGTGCAGACTCAGGTTGTGTTAGAGAAGTATGATGTGGAGACTGTGTGGACTCAGTGTGGAGTGGAGTGAACTCTTGTCTTTCAATACCCTCAGCCTGTTGGGAGGCTGGGATAGTTGATGTGGTAGTCACCATATGTATAACTGGTTCCTGTTGGGAGGAACCAGAGGGTCTAGGCTACTCTGGGTGGACTCATGTTGGAGTGAAGCCTACTCCAATAATGTTGGTCCTTCTCCCATAATAGGAGAGGCAACATGGGTTGCTTCTTTTTCACTGACTCTTGTTGAAAAGAGTCAGAGGGGCTGGATTGGGTAGGTGGTTTCTTCCTAGCTAATGATTTTCTCCTGGAGTATTGTGACAGTGTGGGGGATTGAGGAGAAGTAGCAGGGAATTGTGTTTGGACTGGTGGTGAGACTGGGTCAGAAACAGGGGGGTTAACCTGTTCCATGGTCTCAGGTGCCACAGAGGCACCAACCACAAAGGCTTCAGGTTCAACAGATGAACCATGGTGAGAAGTCTGTTCCCCCTCAGCCACAGAGGCTGATGGGGCAGACTTGGACTTAACTGTTTTAGCCTTCTTGTAGACAGGCTCATCTTGAGTCGATTCCAGGATCCTTTTTACAACTTTGGGCCTCGATTTGGATTTTCCCTTGGGAGCAGTCACTGGATCCACCCTCACAGTAGAGGGTCCTTCCACCATGCCAAGCAACCTCCTCATAGGTGTAGAGAGAGGGGGTTCATTGGGAAGAACAGGAGTGTAGAAAACTCTATTCCCAATCACTGGGAAGGCAGCAGTAAGTAACATAGGCTGAGAGTTATAGAGATGCTCACCACAGACATGCTTGAATATGAGTCTCAGATACCTTGGGTATCTTACAGCAGCTGGACGTGTTTCCTGCTGCACCAGGTTCCTCAAATTCATGAAAATCCAACGAGCCATGTTCAAAGTAGTCCCATCTACAAGCTGTAGGACTATTGGGATTTCATCACGGCTAAGCTGGTCAAAGGAACCAACTTTGCTGCTGAAGCACATTACCACAGAGGCAAATAAGAAGTTGTAAGTAGGTGAGAGATCCTTTTTGAATAGTATGGCTCCAACTTTGGGTTCTGCTACACAATAGAAGCGTAGCAAATTTCCCATCTGATCATTTTCAGGTTGTGGCTGATCATATGCTTCAGCCACGGGAAGATGAAGAACTTCCTTGATGAGATCAGTAGTGATCTCAATGGTCTGAGTCCTATTGAGAATGGTTCCCCTGATGATTTTGGTTGCTGGGTCATAGGCACAGGTGTACCAAAATTCATACACCATCTCCTGGTACAGGATACCAGGAGATGCAGTCATGGCATAGTGTAGAGGGTGAACCTTCAGAAACTCCACCATATTCTCATAACTTTTCCCCACATAGTTTTTGGGAATGGTTAGGTTTGCAATGTAGTTTGTGGGTTTCAGTGTTAGCATCGTGGTAACAGAATGATGTTTCTCAACGTCCTTACCAACGAATACTGGGAGCAAAGGGTTGTTTTGGTGAGCCATGTTTAGAGTAGTGGAAAGATGAGTACTGGACACTTAGTCGATTTAAGGTTCTTTTAAGTTATGGTAGTAGTGGAGGAAGAAGAAGATGAAACAGTAGAGGAGGTATTTATAGGATTCGAATGTGAGTGGGTAGGAGAGAGAAAGGTTTGGGCGGTTGATTTGAAATGTTCTTTAATGGAAAACGAAACGATTGTCCATGTCAGAACAGTTGTCAGACCACTTGAACCTTTATAGTCACTAACACACGTTAACACATATTATCCATAGATAATTAAGTTAAATAAATACAGAAATTAAGTAACTTAATTATGAAGAAAGGTAATTAAAACTGATGTTCTAAGCTGTTGGTCAAACCTGTGATGAGCAGGGTTCATCAGAAACTGTTCATTCCTCAAGCTGTTCATTCAACCTGTGCAACTATGCAAGAACAGGTTATGTTTAATAGCTGATCAGGTTACAAGACAATGTCTTGTATGACGAATTGAGAGAGAACTGATGGTTTCAAACCTGTTATACGCTCAAGCTGTTTAAGTTTTCAGAAATTCGCTAAGTGTAGAATATGCATAGCCTGTTCTGTCTAAGCAATTCTGAGAAACTTGAGCAGTTTGTGACATATAATGCCTTAGAACATTAAGTTCACTTAGTCACTTTTACTTAACATGCCCAGCTTGCTTACAAGATAATTAAACCTGTTCTCATCAAGAGGCTTGGTGAAAATGTCTGCAAGCTTTCTGGATGTGATCCCTGATGAAATGATGTTTGACTTCTATATGCTTTGTTCTTGAATGAAATACTGGATTGTTGGAGATGGCTATTGCACTTGTATTATCACACAGAATAGGAGTCTTCCTGTATACAAGTCCATAGTCTTCAAACTGATGCTACATCCACAGTATCTGCCCACAGCAGCTTCCAGCAGCAATAAACTCAGCTTCAGCAGTAGAAGTAGAAACTGAGTTCTGCTTCTAGCTACACCAACTTATCAACTTACCACCAAGGAGTTGACACCCACCTGTTGTGCTTTTTCTGTCTAGCCCGCAACCAACAAAATCAGAATCTGAATATCCTGTTAGCTCAAGACTTGAGTCTTTGGGATACCAAAGACCCAAACCTGGTGTACCCTTAAGGTATCTGAAGATTCTTTTTACAGCAGCTAGATGTGATTCTTTAGGATCAGCTTGAAACCTAGCACATAAACAAGTAGCAAACATAATATCTGGTCTACTAGTAGTTAAATATAGCAAGCTCCCAATCATGCCTCTGTAAGCTGTTACTGAAACAGCTTTGTCGCTGGCATCAACATCCAACTTTACATTGATTGCCATTGGGGTTTTGATAGGAGAACTTTGATCAAATTTAAACTTTTTCAAAAGATCTAAAGTGTACTTTCTTTGATTTATGAAAATTCCATTTGAGGTTTGTTTAACCTATAATCCTAGAAAGAAAGTAAGTTCTCCCATCATACTCATTTTATATTTTGATTTCATGAGTAGTGAAAATTCTTGAATAACTGCTCATTAGTAGAACCAAATATTATGTCATCCACATAAGTTTGAACAAGCACAATATACGACTTCACCTTCTTTATGAACAATGTGGTATCCACTTTACCTCTGGAATAACCATCGCTCATAAGGAAATCAGTTAGAGTGTCATACCAGGCTCTAGGGGCTTGTTTTAGACCATAGAGGGCTTTGTCCAACTTATAGACAAAACCTGGGTGATGTTCATTTTCAAAGAAGAGAGAGAAGTGAGCATGTGTTGTGTGTGGGCACCGAGAATTAAGGGGAAAAAGAGTTGGATCCGGGTATTAAACCCGACCCGACCCGAGTGGTAATTAATTAAATGAATTTATATAATGTTAACTAAATTGATTTTCTGTTTTTATTTAATTCTTATAAAACCATTATTCTATTATTAACTGACAATTAGTCTTGATTTATTTAATAAACCTAAATATTTTAGTTGGAACAAATATGAATAATTTAATTGACATTTAATATAATAAATATATAATTAGGACCAAACTTTAGATTAATCTTTTATTAATGAATTAATTAACTATTCACATTTACGATTAATAACATTTATATGTTATTATTAGTCGCTGGAAATTATTAATTGAATTTAAGTGAAACGTAACCTAAAGTTGGTTAATTAAAAAATTAATAACTTGTTAAAAATTAATATGCAATTGCTAGTGAAGTTAATTGAGATTGAAATATACATTAAAACCATATCAATTAAAGTGGACAGAGAATTTCATAAATAATTATTAGAACACCGATCCGGTTAATAATGGTTAATGAAACATTTTACGTTGAACCCACAATAATTGCGAAACGAACTTAATAATTATTAAGTACAAAAGTATGTATTAAAATAGTGGGATTGAGTATCTAGGAGACCAATCTAGTTAATATCTATCGGTTCCCTAATTTAAGTTCGTTCTTATAGATCGGGTTGATTCGTAGCGGTTCAGTGGTCATAGTGAATTTTGCTAAGCTGCTATTAAGGTACGGATCCCGTACTTCTTTCAGTGTTATTCTTGAGTTGTTTCGTTGTGTGAATTGCATGCTAATACTTGACAGTCGAACTTTTATATCTTGTGTCAGTTTCCTTAATTATATTATCGAAAACAAATATCGATTTTTATCGCTCGAAAACATTTGCGAAAAAACATACTTTGAAACTGATTTATGGCTTGTTATGAAAGTTGATGATGTTTTGTGAAATGTGGCCCTTTTTGTTATTGAAATGATTATTTAAAGTTGAGATGTTTATGCGGGCCTTTTGTTATGCTTGAACCCTAGAAATTAGACAGGAGCTAGGATTACCGAGTGAACTACCTGTGGAGGTACCACAGGCATGCCATTGCGGCACCAATGGCATGACACTTCCGTAACAGTGTGATCGGTTACGCCGTCTCCCTTTTGTTGTGATTATGATTATGATTATGAATGATTGAGATTATGTTTATGATCGATGGAGATCATGTTAGCTCGGGATATGAGCTGTTGATTATTTCAGGGAGGCGTATGGATGCATCCTAGGCTATGTTATGAGTTTTGCGGAAGTAAGGTGTAATGCCATACACCCCTTCCGGCCAGATGCACTGAGCTGGCACACTCAGTGTAGTCTTGTTGTGGTTATGAGATTGATTATTGTTTATGATGTTAGGTTGCTCGGTAAATATAACCCAACCCTTTGTTGCTTCAGCCATTGTATTCTTTGTTTGATCTGGTGTGGAGGTGGATATTTATGTTTTAAAGAAAAACAATTTTTCAAAACCTTCTTTTTTAAGAAACTTATTTTCAAAACATTCCTAAGTCTTTAAATTCGTATTCGTTGCACTTGTAATCGATCTCCGTACTGGGCGTTTGGCTCATGCTGTGTTCTTTCTTCCGGCAGGTACTCAGGGGTAATGATGGGCAGTGTGCAGAGAGTTGACTATTGGAGGATTAGAATTATGATAGATATTTTATATTGCTTTAATAAATAAAGATCGTGAACGTTAATTAAGTTGGTTTTGCTTTATTTTGTTATTTGAGATTAGTTGGAATTTATGTTAAGTTTTGGAAGTTTAATAAATTGTTTAGTTTGCTTTAGTTAGATGAGGTATGTAGAAAGAGGAAGCGCAGGGTGAGGATGGTGAGTTGTTGGGTGTCAAGGAAAAAGTAGAGCAGGGGAAGTTGCATGATTTCTGGGTTGATGACGTTGGTGTGGTGTGGACTGGTAGCAGGCTATGTGTTCCGAAAGATGCAGATATTCGAGAGGCGTTGTTGACAGAGGCTCATAGCTCGCCTTTCGCTATACATCCTGGTTCCACAAAGATGTATAGAGATCTGAAGAAGCATTTCTGGTGGAATGGCATGAAGAAGGATATCGCAGATTTTGTTGGGAGGTGCCTCACGTGCCAGCAAGTCAAAATTGAGCGTCAGCGACCGAGTGGCCTCCTTCAACCACTCGAAATACCGGTTTGGAAATGGGACGAGATAACAATGGATTTTGTCACCGGTTTGCCTAGGACGCTGAAGAAGAATGATGCCATATGGGTAGTGGTGGATCGACTGTCGAAAACAGCTCATTTTCTACCTATCCGTGAAAGTATTTCTACGAGTAAGTTGGCGGAGATTTTCCAAAGGGAGATTGTCAGACTTCATGGGGTTCCAGAATCAATTGTGTCAGGATAGATATCCGCGTTTTAATTCTCGGTTTTGGAAGGGATTACAGCAAGCGTGGGGTACAAGACTTAAATTCACTTCGGCTTATCACCCTGAGTCAGATGGAAAGTCAGAAAGGACCATCCAAACGTTAGAAGACATGTTGAGTCTTGTGCGTTAGATTGGAGTGGCAATTGGGACGAGTATTTGATCTTGGTGGAGTTTGCTTACAATAATAGTTGTTATGCAAGCATTGGCATGGCACCTTTTGAAGCACTATATGGGAGGAAGTGTAGGACTCCGATTTGTTGGAATGAGGTTGGTGAAAAGGCCATTGAGGGGCCTGAGCTTGTTAGGGTGACAAATGAGAAAGTCGAAGAGGCAAAGCGAAGAATGAAAGAGGCTCGTTCACGGCAGAAGAGCTATGCAGATAAGCATAGGAGAGATGTGGAATTCGAACCGGGGGAGCACGTCTTTCTGAAGGTTTCGCCTTGGAAAGGGGTTCGTCATTTTGGATTGAAAGGGAAGCTTAGCCCGAGGTATATTGGTCCTTTCGAGATTTTGGAGAGAGTCGGCGAAGTAGCGTACCGAGTGGCATTGCCTCCTGCATTGTCACATGTTCATAATGTTTTTCACGTTTTGGTGTTGCGTGGCTACAACTATCATCTGCTTCATGTGGTCCAATATCCGTTTGGTGAGATCAGAGAGGACCTTTCTTGCGAAGAGGAAGCAGTGCAGATCTTAGCCCGTGAGGAACGAGTGATGCGTAATAGGACCATTCCATTCGTTAAGGTGTTGTGGAGAAATCATTCAGAGCATGAGGCGACATGGGAGCTCGAGGAATCGATCAAAGAGCGTTATCCCCATCTTTACGGTAATCTAATCATCTCTTGTTTATTTAGTTTGATTCCGGGGACAGAATCCTTTTTAAGTGGGGTAAGTTATAATAACCGTAAAATTTTAAAACATAAATGTAAAAAAACACACAACTAATCTAAAACATAATAACAAACCGAATAATTGTATCAATAAGCATAGCGTTATGAACTTTGTTTTGGCGATTTCGGGGACGAAATCATTTTAAGTGTTAGGTGTTATAATAACCCGAATTTAATAAATGGCGAGTTCGAGGACGAAATCATTTTAAGTGGTAGGTGTTATAATAACCCGAATTTAATAAATGGCGATTTCGAGGACGAAATCATTTTAAGTGGTAGGTGATATAATAACCCGAGAATTTAATAGCAATATTTAAAATAATAATAATAATAATAATAAATATAAATAACAACAAAATTTTAACTTAACTGAATATTACACTATTTCAGTAAAAAAAATAAACTGGGCTTTACTAATAAAACAACTAAACGAGCCCAAGCCCGGTTACAAATTAGGGTTAAACCAGTATTAAATAGATTAATAACCCTTAACCATATCATTAATAACGAAACCCTAGCGGCCGTAATACTATTTGGCAGTTCGTCAAGAAGCAAATCGGACTCGTGTTCGTGGTTTTCTGCAACTGAGGTAACAAACTCTTCTAAACTATCTCGTTCTTGTAAATCTTGTAAACATAATGATGTTTGTATCTGAAAATACGAAGTAAACCAGATCTATATGTAATAAATGATAATAAAACGAACCTGTTATTAGACATTGAGCGGCGGAGATGATGGTAGTTATGTGACCGGCGGCACCGCACCAGGGACGACTGCAATGGTCCTGGTCAGCGGCGGCCGTTGAGGGCTGGAGATGTGAGATCCGATAACTGAGTGAGCAGTGGGGTAGAGAGAGTGTGTGAGCCGAGATCTCGAGCGGTGGAGATGGTGGTGCTGTGATGGCGGCGGCGGCGCTAGGTTTTAGGCCGCTGCCGTTGTGGGGTTGCACGAGCGAGAGAGAAGCGTGGGCGAGGGATGAGAGGGACGAGAGCCGAGAGGAGTCGGCGTGGTGGTTGTCGTGGTGGTCGCCGGTGATGGAGGCGGCGGTCACCGGAATGAAACCGAGAGCAGAGAGAGAGATAGGCTAGAGAGAGAAAGAAGATAGAGAAGTGAGCATGTGTTGTGGGTGGGGTGTGTGTGGGCACCGAGAATTAAGGGGAAAAAGAGTTGGATCCGGGTATTAACCCCGACCCGACCCGAGTGGTAATTAATTAAATGAATTTATATAATGTTAACTAAATTGATTTTCTGTTTTTATTTAATTCTTATAAAACCATTATTCTATTATTAACTGACAATTAGTCTTAATTTATTTAATAAACCTAAATATTTTAGTTGGAACAAATATGAATAATTTAATTGACATTTAATATAATAATTATATAATTAGGACCAAACTTTAGATTAATCTTTTATTAATGAATTAATTAACTATTCACATTTACGATTAATAACATTTATATGTTATTATTAGTCGCTGGAAATTATTAATTGAATTTAAGTGAAACGTAACCTAAAGTTGGTTAATTATAAAATTAATAACTTGTTAAAAATTAATATGCAATTGCTAGTGAAGTTAATTGAGATTGAAATATACATTAAATCCATATCAATTAAAGTGGACAGAAAATTTCATAAATAATTATTAGAACACCGATCCGGTTAATAATGGTTAATGAAACATTTTACGTTGAACCCACAATAATTGCGAAACGAACTTAATAATTATTAAGTACAAAAGTATGTATTTAAATAGTGGGATTGGGTATCTAGGGGACCAATCTAGTTAATATCTATCGGTTCCCTAATTTAAGTTCGTTCTTATAGATCGGGTTGATTCGTAGCGGTTCAGTGGTCATCGTGAATTTTGCTAAGCTGCTATTAAGGTACGGATCCCGTACTTCTTTCAGCGTTATTCTTGAGTTGTTTCGTTGTGTGAATTGCATGCTAATATTTGACAGTCGAACTTTTATATTTTGTGTCAGTTTCCGTAATTATATTATCGAAAACAAATATCGATTTTTATCGCTCGAAAACATTTGCGAAAAAACATACTTTGAAACTAATTTATGGCTTGTTATGAAAGTTGATGAAGTTTTGTGAAATGTGGCCCTTTTTGTTATTGAAATGATTATATAAAGTTGAGATGTTTATGCGGGCCTTTTGTTATGCTTGAACCCTAGAAATTAGACAGGAGCTAGGATTACCGAGTGAACTACCTGTGGAGGTGCCACAGGCATGCCATTGCGGCACCAATGGCATGACACTTCCGTAACAGTGTGATCGGTTACGGCGTCTCCCTTTTGTTGTGATTATGATAATGATTATGAATGATTGAGATTATGTTTATGATCGATGGAGATCATGTTAGCTCGGGATATTAGCTGTTGATTATTTCAGGGAGGCGTATGGATGCATCCTAGGCTATGTTATGAGTTTTGCGGAAGTAAGGTGTAATGCCATACACCCCTTCCGGCCAGATGCACTGAGGTGGCGCACTCAGTGTAGTCTTGTTGTGGTTATGAGATTGATTATTGTTTATGATGTTAGGCCGCTCGGTAAATATAACCCAACCCTTTGTTGCTTCAGCCATTATATTCTTTGTTTGATCTGGTGTGGATGTGGATATTTATGTTTTAAAGAAAAACAATTTTTCAAAACCTTCTTTTTTAAGAAACTTATTTTCAAAACATTCCTAAGTCTTTAAATTCGTATTCGTTGCACTTGTAATCGATCTCCGTACTGGGCGTTTGACTTATGCTGTGTTCTTTCTTCCGGCAGGTACTCAGGGGTGATGATGGGCAGTGTGCAGAGAGTTGACTATTGGAGGATTAGAATTATGATAGATATTTTATATTTCTTTAATAAATAAAGATCGTGAACGTTAATTAAGTTGGTTTTGCTCTATTTTGTTATTTGAGATCAGTTGGAATTTATGTTAAGTTTTGGAAGTTTAATAAATTGTTTAGTTTGCTTTAGTTAGATGAGGTAGTTTATTAACATCGCCGGTCTGGTCGGGATCGGGGTGTTACACAAAGGGCATAGCAAGAAACTCGTAATGCCCATATCTAGTACGGAAAGCCGTTTTGGAGACATCTTCTTCACGAACTTTGAGCTGATGATACCCAGATCTAAGATCGATCTTTGAGAAGTAACTAGCTCCCTGAAGTTGGTCGAAAAGATCGTCTATTCTGGGCAACGGATATTTATTCTTTATTGTTACTTTGTTCAATTCCCTATAATCAATACACATCCGGAGAGTCCCATCTTTCTTCTTAACGAATAGAACAGGAGCTCCCCAGGGAGATGAACTTGGTCGTATGAGACCCTTGTCAAGAAACTCTTGCAATTGCTTCATCATTTCTTGCATCTCAGCAGGTGCAAGTCGATATGGGACTCGAGCAATTGGTGTCGCACCTGGCACTAAATCAATTCTGAACTCCACCTGACGGTCTGGTGGGAGTCCAGAGATGTCCTCGGGAAAGACATCGGGAAACTCTGAGGCTATCGGTACCTCGGCTAAAGTTTTCTTTTCAGACTTAGCATTTATTGCATATGCTAAGTAAGACGCGCAACCTTTAGCTATATGTTTACTAGCTTTCACTACAGAAATTAAACATAATTCACCTTTCTTTCTGTCACCATAGATGCAAATACTGCAGCCATCAGGAGTAGTGAGCTTTATTAACTTCTTCTTGCAGACAATGTTGCCGTCATGATGATCAAGCCAATCCATACCCACGATGACGTCGAATTCGTGAAAGTCCATCGGAATAAGGTCAAGTTGGAAAGTACAGTTATCAAGCAGAATTATGCAGTCGCGATAAATTTTATCGGTAGACAGGCACACGTTACTGGCTGTTTCGATATCAATTATAACAGGTAGAGTAGTCGGAGTAATTCCAATCTTAGATGCAAATGCACTTGATATAAAAGAGCGATTTGCTCCCGAATAAAAAATAACTCTAGCAGGGATAGAGTTAACAAGAAACATACCAGATACCACATCTGGTATTTCCTTCGCTTGCTCGGCCGTTATTTGGAATGCTCGGTTCTGACTTCGTTGGGCTCGTTACGGCGACTAGAACCTCCACGTGATGTGCTATGTCGGGCCGACTGATTTTGTCTTTGCTGCTGTTGTTGTTGTTGAGGTCGGTGCTGTTGCTATTGCAGTCATGGATGATGTTCTGCACTCGGATAAACTAAGCTGAACGGATGCGTGCATGCCTGCTCAGTATGTCCAGGGCGTAAACAATTGTTGCACACAGTAACTTTGTTGGGACATTCTTCACTGCTATGACCTATGTCGTTGCACACATAGCATCTCACATCATTGGGGTTACAACGCCCAATGTCTGACTTATGGCAGCGGCGACACTGCCTCGGTTCAGAATGTACCGCATAAGAATGAACTCTTTGGGTCGGGGGTGAGCTAAACTGTCAGTACAGAGACTGTTGTGGTTGAGAATATCTGGATAAATATCCAGAATAACTTCCAGTGCGTGATTTCTTGGGCGGTGACGGATAAGTCGGGTTGATAGATGAAGCAGGAACTCCTCCAGCACGAATAAAGTCCTACTCGAGAATTCGAGCAGCTTCAACGACATCAACGTAGTTAGTGTATCTTTGGTGTTTCAAGTACTTCTGATACTCGGGATGCAGACCCATAAGAAAACGGTCGATCTTTCGCTCCTCTGTAGCAACTTGATAGTCAGACAGCAAGCTAAGTCGGGTAAATTCAATCTCATACTCAATCACCGATTTGGTTCCCTGAGTAAGAGACATCAGCTTCTCTTCAAGACGTTTCTTTTCATCAGCCAGGCAGTACTGACGAAAGAAGATCACTTTAAAATCATCCCTAGACAGGGACTTAATACAGTTAACTTCATGCATATTCTCTTGAGATCTCCACCACATAACAGCGCCACCCTTGAACAGTGTAGTAGCAAAGCTGACCTTTGATTCCTCAGCGCAGTCGCTAATAAGAAATATCCGCTCGATGCCAGTAATCCACTCGAGCGCTTCGATAGAGTTTGCAGCACCCTTGAAAGGTTGAGCTCCGCAAGCTTTGAAGTAACGGAAGTTGCAACCCTTAGGAGGGACTACAGGGGCTTCCTCCTCGTCGGTGTCGTCATTGTGGCGTCCAGTATCATCATGCTGCTTTTTCCTACGTTCCTCTCTGCGCCTAGTTTCGGCTTCATCATGAGCACATAACCGATCTTGCAAAAATTTGGTCTGACGCTCGTTGTTCTCATTGAGCATAGTTTGCATTATTTGCATGATCTGTTCGGGGGTGAGTCCACCTACAGCTCCTTCACCAGATCCAAACATGTTCTGAAATAATATAAATAGTACTTGCATAAAAAGAGGCATAATTCCTATTCTACCCCATTTGCCCAATTCCTAAAGTAAGGTCAAAGCCTATCTCAGGTCAAGTTAAAGCCTAGATATTCGAAGCTAATATCTTTGCTTAAAAGTTTGAGTCCAAGTGTTATTGCTAACACTTGAATCCCTCAAACTAATTCTCTGATACCATCCTGTCACAACCTTGCTTTAAGACATGCTTGCTTAATCCCAGGAATAAATAACAATAGTCATAAGCGTAATAATGAGTCTAAAGCTTGCATAAGAACTAGATTAAAGTACTACAATACAGTCATGCACTACACGTGTTACAAGGTACGTTGCTAAGTTGCTAAAACATCATAATATAAATAAAGCAGCTACCCAGATCCCAAAGCAGCTCAATACTATACCACAAGCTGAATAGTGAGCTAAAGTCCTCTGGGTTGATCAGAAAATAGACCTAAGCAAATGGTCCAGCTTGCTCTTTACCTTTTCCTGTAAAAACTATGAGTAGCAACTGTAAGCTAATTGCTTAGTGAGTTAACAGATATTCATGAAGCATGTAAGATATGTGGCGAAAGACCCTATAAAGGTTGTAATGCTTGCTTGCTTGCTTAATACCCAGAATGAATGCTTGCACAATTGAGACATTTCACGCTGAAAGGAGATGCCACCACTAGGGGTTACCGTTGACAGATGATCAATCTTGGGATAGTGGTGAGCATCAGAATTGCCTGCTTGTAAAGTAAAATGCTAATGAAATGCACAAAGAAACGCTCAAATAAAGCTTGATGTACAATATGCAGAATAATAAACAGATAGCAATAAATTATGCACATTAATAGATAAGATGTAAGATCCGGCTAAGTTGGGCACCGCCTGTACCACAGTGTTCGCCTTCCCTCACAAAAGTCCATTGAAGTCCAAAGAAAGCAAGAATAACTGTTACTCATATGCTTTGTAATATTCTGAGATACTTGCTCGGGCTTATCTATGCTTTATATTGCTCTGAAACGCTTGTATTCGCTTATCTAGGACTTAATATACTCTGGCACTGGGTTTGACTCATAACCGAGCTAAACCGTTTAATTTAATATCTGAGGTGCTGTGAAATATATGTAATTTAACATTACAGAATATACACTGAATTAATAACGCTAGCTTAAAATTCCAACATCTACAAACCTTAACTTCTAGTTAAATATCTGTTTAATTATGCGTTGCCCACAAATTTATTCAAATAATTCGAACTTAGGTAGAGGGTTTCGAACTTAATGAAGTTCGAACCCATATAGGCTTCGAACATAGAGCAATTTCGAACATATTCGTTAAGAAGACAGATGGGACTCTCCGGATGTGCATTGATTATAGGGAGTTGAACAAGGTAACAATAAAGAACAAATATCCGTTGCCCATAATAGATGATCTTTTCGACCAGCTCCAGGGAGCCAGTTACTTCTCAAAGATCGATCTTAGATCTGGGTATCATCAGCTCAAAGTACGTGAAGAGGATGTCTCAAAAACGGCTTTCCATACAAGATATGGGCATTACGAGTTTCTTGTTATGCCCTTTGACCTCACAAATGTTCCTGCGGCATTCATGGATCTCATGAACCGCGTTTGTAACCAATGCTTGACAAGTCTGTTATTTTCTTTATAGACGATATTCTCATCTATTCCAAAACCGAAGCTGAGCATGCTGTGCATCTTAGAAAACTGCTAGAGTTACTGCGCAAGGAGCGACTTTACACCAAGTTCTCTAACTGCGAATTTTCATTGCGACAGATACAGTTTCTTGGACACTTGATATCCGGTGAAGGAATCGCTGTAGATCCTTCTAAAATAGAAGCCATTCAAAACTGGGAAGCTCAGGAATAAATAACAACAGTCATAAGCATAATAATGAGTCTAAAGCTTGCATAAGAATAGGCATAATTCCTATTCTACCCCATTTGCCTAATTCTTAAAGCAAGGTTGTGACATAGGTGAGCAGGAATTTCAGCATGCGGCTGAAGTTCAGGGAAGCCAATCTGTAAGTGAGTGAGTAGAAATGCAAGAAAGGGGTGGTGAGGTAGAAGAAAGCAGCTCAGATTCTGAACGAACACTATCAAATATAGCTGAGGGAGCTGCAGAAGAAAATGATGATGATGATGAGGGAGGAAATGATCCTAATGAGGGAGGTGCAGGATTGATTTATATTTTTGAGATAGCTAGACAGAGTGTGAGGGAGGTTCCTAGCCCAGATAGACGAGATCAAACCACATCTGCTGTTAGCTCCCAACTGGGAGTTAGCATTGAATTAGTCAGCATCTCACTGACATCTGCACACCCCATTAATCACACAGTCTCCTCCCAACAGGAAACTGTTTCACATTCTCACCGGGATAATACACATATTCTATCTGAAAATCCTTTGGATTTTATGGATATTGAACAATGTACACATCTGCCCGGGTGTACGACTTCATTTGTTGCACAGAGTCTAGAACCCATACACGTAAGGACACTAGAGTCAGCTTCATTTGTTGTAGTAAGTGCAGCTGAACTTTGTGTCACTGCCGGAACAACCTTGGTCACGAAAGCATTTGTTGCTCCGTCACGTGAAGAGGTTGGAAGTCCCGTCGGAGCTACATCTTTTCCAACTCTAAGTACTAGCCACACAGAAGTTCTTTTCACAAGTTCAACTGTTGTGACAACTGGAAGTGTTCATGACCCAGTAGTTAGCCTTTCCCCGTTCATTACGGAAACTAAGTTAGATGAAGCATTGCAAGAGGCAGTTGCGGGCATTAATTCTCATATGACAAGCCAATTAGCCGAAGTAATGAATTAGATGACGAACATTCATAACTGCTAAAAGGCAAGAACGTCGCTGAAGAAGCAATGAAGCAAAAAGATCCACATCAAGCTATTGTAGAGCTAAGAGAGTTTGTTTATGACCAATTTGATGAAATGCGTGAAAGAATGATGGGTTTGGAGAGCACGGTCATCACATCCTTAGGCAATTTATCTGAAAGATTCTCTGCTGTTCAACAAACATGCAAGGCTCAAGCTTCTGCTCTAAAGCATGAGCATGATGAGCATGATGAAGACTCCGATGATGCTCCTCATGAGGGGGAGAAGTGGAGGAAGCTTGATGAGCCAGGAACTGGACTGCTAATGAGTACATATCCTGAGAAAGAGTCAAAAATTCAAGAGAAAGTAGAAGCTGAAAGCTCTAAGGATAAACCTGTAGATACTCAAGGGGGGCAGGAATTGATTCTTTATGAAGATGTTCCTATTCTGTTGAGTATTCAATCAGAGTTCTACAATTTTGATGAAAATGATGACTCGGACGATGAAGTTCATGAACAGATCCCGATGATTGAGGAAGTAGAGAAAGAGGTGGAGATTGAGGAGTCTGATGATGATGATGTAATTGAATTGACTGATATTGCTGTGAGAGCAGAAAGGATTGAAGAAGAAGAAGTATTAGTTCAAGAGATTTTAAAAGATGATATACCTATACCGAAGGTTGAAAAGCCTGAAGTTATGGTAAATGTTAAAGCAGAAGAGATTGAACCGTTTCATGTGGAGAGTGTTATTCCACCAATAGTTGCAGAGCTGAACGAAGTGGAGATAATGGACTGGTTTTTCAACGAATATGTCTTAGAAGATGAATCACAAAGACACCATCAGTTGAGATTTGAAGCTCAAAAGATTATTCAAAGAGAGATCAATGTGATTTTGGTTATACTTGATGAAGAAAATAGCAAGAAGAGGAAAAAGGGGTTAGAGCTTTCATCTAAGAAATCTGCAGAATGTACAAGAAAAAAAAACAAGTTGCCATACCTTGAAGATTACTTCGAAAAGAAAATTTTCTGCAAAAGACAAGCTCCGTGTACATTCCTAAAGCTTCTAGGAGTTTTGGAACCTAACAGACCACATTTAGCCAACTATGCAAGTTTCCTATAGAATAAAGCTCAACATGTTGATAAAGTCAGAAGTGAATATAGGATTGTTGATCTGGTCAAGATAGAAAAGGATCATTTTGTGAAGATTTTTTATCCTACTTTCAGTGTGACAAGATCAGATGGAAACATGTACAAGTTTACTGAAGCAGGCATGTTCTGGATGCATCTAATTGATATTAAAGATTTGTTTGATGAACTGTGTCGGAACAGAAGGAATGAACACTATAGGTTTGCACTGAAGACACTCTTTCACTTTTTGCACATTAAACTGGTGCTTATGTTTGTGCAAGACTTACAGATCGGAGTTGAAAGGGGAATGAGGAAGATCAATGTTACTCCTCCGAATAGAGTTATTAAGTTTGTCGGTGAGTTGAAAGAATATCAGGTGATCATGGTGAAGCGTCCTGCAGTCATGTATAAAGATAAAGATCGAAAGCTGAGGGCTATTCAAAGCATCGAACTGAACAAATTCAGTGATGGAACTCTTCAGAAAGTATTGAGTGGGCTGAAAGGAAAGTTAGCGGCTGATCAGAAGAGAAAGACAAAGAGAGGAGCTTTAAGTGCTTATGATAAAAAGCTCATGGTTGAAGTTATATCCAAGATCAATTGGAGACTCTCGAACAAAAAGAGCGTCAGGAGATTTGAAATGAAGTTGGGGCTGTCAAAGTAAAGACTGAGTTTGTTGGGAAATAGTTTAAGTAGATTCAAACTGTTAGTTAGACTTCTCAAACTGTTAGTAGAGTTTATATGTAAATCCAAAGTTCATGCTGCTAATTGAAGAAACTCGAGCTGCCAGTGTAAAAGTTCAAGCTGCCAGAGTAAATCAACTCGAGCTGCTCAGTTCATGCTGTCAAGTGATTCAAGCTGCTCAACAGTTTCATAAACAGAAAGTGCTGGTTTTTAGGAAAAGATATATACTCAAAGATTCCAGCATATCTACTATCAGAGAAGTCATGGTTCGTCAAGGAAACATATCAAGAAGCAATATAAATACATAGAATAGGTCTTCCTATTGTATAAGAGTTTTCTGCATATTTGAGTCTGTAATTGCTTCTTGTTTTAGTTTTCATAAGCCTCTAAGGTTGTAAAACCCTAAGAACAGTCTGTGTTCTTCGTCTAATCAAACAGATTAGAGGTGATTGTAATCATTGAGATCAGCAATACAAGCAGTCTTTATTATTTATTGTGTTTATTTGCTATTTATTCTGAAAGCTTTTGTTAAAATAATTAAGTGTTATTCCGCAAACTTCTTAATTAAACTTTGATTCAAAGCAAGGTTATTGATTTATACTCTGATAAATTCAAATCAGTTAGTCTTGGTTAAGTACTTTTAGATCCTGACAAGTGGTATCAGAGCCACAAGTCGTTCTTTGTTTTTGAAAGTCGAAAACTTTCTTTTAAATTTCTAATCTTTTGCAATGGAATTTGAAAATAGCAGCAGTGGATTGGGGCAAGGACTCAAAGTGCCTATGCTCAAGCCCACTGAGTTTGAGATGTGGAAACTCAGGATTCAACAGCATATCCAATTTATTGACTATGCCATATGGGAAGCTGTTGAATTTCCTCCTGTAGTTGATCCAGAACTTGATGATGAGGGAAAACCAGTCAAAACCCCTCCAAAAACTGAACATGAAAGGAAGGCTAGAATGAATGAAGTGAAAGCTCTTACACTTTTACAAATAGCCATTCCTAATGCTTATCAACATCAGTTCAAAAAGTTTTATACTGCTCATTCTCTTTGGAATGCTTTAGAGAAAAGATTTGCTGGTAATGCCAGTACCAAAAGAAATCAAAAGGATCTTTTGAAACAGCAGTATGAGAACTTTTCTGGTTGCAAGAATGAAAACCTTACTCAAATCTTTGACAGGTTTAACAAACTGATAAGTGAATTAGAAAGTGCAAAAGTCAGCCTGGATCAAGATGAAGTCAACAGAAAGTTTCTCAGATCTCTTGGAGAAGAATGGACAGTTTATGCTGCCCAATGGAGAACAAAAGACACTCTTGATGAAATAGAACTGGATGATCTGTACAACAGTCTGAGAGTGTTTGAGACTGAAATTGATACTAAAAAGAAATCTTTTTCTTATAATCATAATACTGCCCTTCTGTCTTCTGAAAAATCTAATAATAGTGATTCCTTTTCAGGTGGTGATAGCAACTCTGCTGAAGCTCATAATGAGGCTTTTACTGCCAGTGATGGATTGTTTGCTCTAAATGCTGATGATTTAGAACAGATTCATCCAGATGATCTTGAAGAGATGGATTTAAAGTGGCAACATGCAATGCTGACCATGAGGGCCAAAAGGTTTCTTAAAAGGACTGGAAGGACCAACTTTCAAGCCAGATCAGAAGGAAAACCAGCTTTTGATAAGTCAAAAGTTGAGTGCTACAAGTGTCATAAGCTTGGTCACTTTGCCAGGGAATGTAGATCTCAAGGACAACAGTCATCAAGGACTCCTCAGCCCAATCAAACGTCAACAGCACTTGTCTCCCAAGAAGACAATGTGTTTGATTGGAGTGAACAGACAGAGGAAGAATTTCAGAATCAAGCTCTGATGGCAGAAACATCAACTGTCTCTTCCACTGAACTACCAGCTGTGGTAAATTCTAAACTCTGCTCTCAGTCATGCAAGAATTTGGTTAAAAAGTACAGAGATCATAATGAGAGCATGTGCAAAACTCTAGCTAAGATGGAAGAAAGGAGATATGAATACATGCAAGCCATAGAAGATCTTGAAAAACAGATCAATGACTATAAGGACAATGAGATTCAAATGGGACATGATAGAACATATCATGAGTGGGAGAAAAAGGAACTAAATAAGAAAATAGAATCCCTGAATAAAAAGGTAGAAGAGACTGAACAAGAACCAGAAATTGTCAAATAAATCTGGTTCTCCAATTCAAACAGTCAAAAGATGTTTTCACTGTGGAAGAAAGAATCATTTGGCCAAGGACTGTTTTTATAAACCAGCTGTTGCAAAACAGACTGTGATTCATAAACAATCAAATCCTACTCATGTAAAAACTTCTAAGGTCAAATCTTCCATATCAGTTCCAAATAAAGTAGTTGATCACAGGCTTTCAAAATTTAATAAAAAATAGTCCACACACCAAAAACAAGTTTTGACAAAGCCTAAATCAAGTTTTAAACAAATATGGTGTGTCAAGGACAAATTTTCAGATGAAACTGATGATGCAAAAGATCAGACTGCTAAGCCAAATTCTGAAGCTGTTAGTGCAAATTCTGAAGCTGTTAGCACTAACAACACAGATCAGACTGCTAAGCACCAATCTGGAACTGCTAGTGAATCATCTGAGACTGTTAGAAGAAAAGATGATCAAAATACCTGGCTACCTCATATAATCACTAAATACTCTCCAAAGACTCCATCTGTAGATCTCACTAAATATAAAAAGTCAAAAACAGTGTTTAGTTATGTCAATATACAAGGCCAACCCAAAACCAATTTGGTTTGGGTTTACTCCAATACTAACTAAGTTTTTACTTGTGCAGGGCAACCACAGGTCTCCTCGTAAAACAAGATGGCATTTGGACAGTGGATGCTCTAGGCACATGACAGGCAATTCTGAGTGCTTGTCAAATTTCAAAGGCTTTGATGGAGGATTTGTTGCATTTGGAGGCAACTCAAAAGGAGGTAAGGTTACAGGTAAAGGTACTGTTAATGCAGGCAATATGAAATTCCATGATGTTTTGTATGTTGAACAGCTTAAGTACAATTTATTAAGTGTCTCTCAAATCTGTGACAAACAAAACATTGTTTTGTTCACAGATTCTGAGTGCATTGTCCTTTCAAAAGATTTCAAAATTCCTGAAAATCTTGTTTTATTAAGAACACCAAGAAAGGTCAATGTTTACTGTCTGGACACAGATCTCTTATCTAAATCAAATACCTTAAGCTGTTTGTTATCCAAAGCATCATCAAATGAGTCTGCTCTTTGGCATAGAAGGATGTGTCACATGAACTTCAAGTCCATGAATGTTTTAGTCAAAAAGAATCTGGTAAGAGGTTTACCACAAAAGGAGTTCATATGTGATGATCATTGTGTAGCATGTCTTAAAGGCAAGCAACACAAAACTTCTCATAAGGCCAAAGAGGTAAATTCAATCTCATCTGCTCTTCAGTTGCTACATATGGATCTATTTGGTCCAACATCTGTTTTGAGTTTAAATAAAAGGGCTTACTGTTTAGTTATTGTTGATGATTTCACCAGATTTACTTGGGTTTACTTTCTTAGGACCAAAGATGAAACTGCTGAGCTAGTTAAGTCTTTTATCCTTAAGATAGAAAACCAATCCAACTCCAAAGTTAAGGTGATAAGATCAGACAATGGAACTGAATTTAAAAATCACATTCTAAACAGTTTCTGTGAGTCCAAAGGCATTGCTAGGCAATATAGTGCACCAAGAACACCACAGCAAAATGGTGTAGCTGAAAGAAAGAACAGAACATTAATTGAGGCTGCTAGGACAATGCTAGATGATTCAAAACTGCCAATGACTTTCTGGGCAGAGGCTGTCAATACAGCCTGTTATGTTCTGAATAGGGTTCAGGTTGTTCAATCACATGGGAAAACTCCCTATGAGTTATTCCACAATAGAAGTCCCCTAATAGCTTTCTTCAAGTCTTTTGGATGTCCATGTACTATTCTTCATACTAAGACTCACTTAGGGAAGTTTGAAAGTAAAGCTGAAGAAGGATTCTTTGTAGGATACTCAATTCAAAGCAAAGCCTATAGAGTCTATAACAGTGTGTCTAAAACCATTGAAGAAAGTGCCAATGTGGAATTTAATGAAAATACTGCTAATGTCAAAGGTACTGGTCCTGATTGGTTGTTTGATTTAGATTCACTAACAAATTCTCTGAGCTTTGTTGAGTATACTGCAGGAGCTGATGCAAATAGGTTTGAAGCTGTCAACACAAACCCTCATGCTGCCAATACAAATTCTCAAGCTGTTGGCACAAAATTTCAAACTATTGCAGATTCAACAAATTGGGATGATTACACCAATATTACACTTCTGTCTTGTGATCCTCCATGGGTTCTAGATGCTCAACATGATACAAATCAAGACACAGAAGTGCTACTCCCAAGTCCTGAAAGAACAGCTTCACCCCAAAGGGAACCAGTCCCAGATTCAAGTCAAGCTGTTACTGAAACTGAACCATTCAGTGCTTATGATAGAGATGATTCAAATCATGGATCCTCTTTTCAGACAGAAAGAGAGCCTACCCTCAGAGTCCACAAGTATCATCCTCTCAATCAAATACTGGGTGATCCAAGTACCCCTGTACAAACAAGGAAGATGGTTCACAATGAGACTGCTGCTGCTGAACAAGCAGTTCCTGAATTCAGTCTAGCTGCTTTCGAACATGCCTGTTTCATGTCTCAATTGGAACCTAAAAAGGCATCAGAAGCGTTAAAAGATTCATCCTGGATTGAGGCTATTCAAGAAGAGCTTCTACAGTTCAAGATTCAGAATGTATGGACTCTGGTGGATCTTCCTAAAGGTAAGAGAGCAATTGGTACAAGATGGGTGTTCAGAAACAAGAAAGATGAGAGAGGGATAGTCATTAAGAATAAAGCAAGGCTAGTAGCACAAGGTTACACTCAAGAAGAAGGTATAGATTATGATGATGTGTTTGCCCCAGTTGCAAGAATTGAAGCTATAAGACTATTCCTGGCCTATGCAAGCTTCAAAGGTTTCAAAGTATATCAAATGGATGTGAAGTCTGCTTTTCTGTATGGAACAATTGAAGAGGAGGTATATGTGTGTCAACCTACTGGTTTTGAAGACTACAAGTATCCAGACAGGGTTTACAAGCTAGCCAAGGCTCTCTATGGTCTCCATCAAGCTCCCAGAGCATGGTATGACACTCTGTCATCCTATCTTCTACAGAATGGATTCAAGAGAGGCACTCTGGACAAAACACTCTTCACTAAGTCTATCAAAGATGAGATTCTGCTTGTCCAAATCTAAGTTGATGATATTATCTTTGGCTCAACAAATGACTGTCTGTGCAAAGAATTTGAAGCTTTAATGCACAAAAAGTTCCAAATGAGTTCAATGGGAGAACTCACTTTCTTTCTGGGATTACAAGTCAAGCAGAAGCCCACTGGGCTCTTCATAAGCCAATCCAAGTATGTGAAAGACATACTGGACAAGTTTGGATATCAAGACACCAAAGCTGCAAGCACTCTAATGGATCCTCACAAGCAGCTTCATACAGACAAAGATGGCATAGATGTGGACATACATTTATACAAATCTCTTATAGGATCACTTATGTATCTAACATCTTCTAGACCTGATATTATGTTTGCTGTCTGTGTGTGTGCTAGGTTTCAATGCTCTCCAAAGGATTCTCACCTGGTTGCTGTTAAGAGAATTTTTAGATACCTTAAAGGCCAACCACACTTAGGCCTATGGTATCCTAAAGACTCTCCTCTTGTACTAACTGCTTATTCTGACAGTGACTATGGTGGATGCAACATTGACAGAAAATCCACAACTGGTGGATGTCAATACTTAGGAGCAAGACTGGTCTCCTGGCAATGCAAAAAGCAGACAACTGTGTCCACATCTTCCACTGAAGCAGAATATGTAGCAGCTGCAAGCTGCTGCTCACAGGTAATGTGGATCCAAAATCAACTTAGAGACTATGGTATGAATTTCTTATCCACTCCTATTTATATTGACAATTCAAGTGCAATTAGCATTGTGCAAAATCCAGTGAAATTCCCAAAAACCAAGCATATAGAAATCAGATTTCACTTTATAAGAGATTGTAATGAAAAGAAGTTAATCCAAGTTACCAAAATACATACTGATGATCAGTTAGCTGATCTATTTACAAAACCTTTTGATGTAGGAAGGTTCACTTTCCTGGTATCAAATATTGGTATGGTAAACATGGATTAATTTGTTTTCATTATTATTTAATTAGTATGCTTACTTAAGGGGGAGTCACTGTTCCATTGAAAAGATGCATAATTTTCAACTAACAGCTTGAGTATTTTCTCAAGCTGCTAGTTCATTTTCTCAGACTGTTAGTTATTCACTTGATCTGTCAAAGTGTGCAGGGTAGTTAGGTAATTTTCAAATGTGTGTGCGTGGGACCCAACCTTTTCAAAACCTTTAAAGGTCCCAGTTTCGTTCAGTTGTAACTACCCGTTACAAAATTTCATTCCACGGCCTTTCTTTTCCCTCTGAACGATTCACACACACTTCTTTGCAAACCCTAAACCTTTCGTTTGATCTTCAATGGAGTTTGTTAAGGAACACAACTGTCTTCCCTACTCTCTAAAGCACTCAGACCTTCAACCATTCCATAACATGATGGGCTTTCTTCGTCACTCCCATATCCACCATGCACTCACTATAAACCCCACCATATACATATCGCATATCGAACAGTTCTGGAACAATACCACTGTTACATTCATCGATGGCATTCCCTCTATACTATCCAAAATTGATGTCACTCCCATCACCATTACTGAGGAATCCATTCGGCGCCATTTGCATCTTCAAGATGCCACAGGTATAACAGACCTAACCCTTGATGTTTTACATACTGGTCTTTATGATATAGGTTATAGGGGTCCTGCTGATTCTTTTACTTTCTTAAAAGCCCATTTTTCTCCTAAATGGAAATACCTTGTACATATTCTTCAGCAGTGTATGAGCCCCAAAAGAACTGGTTGGTCCGAATTTTCTTCTAATATTGCCACTGCCTTAGTGTGCTTTTCAACAGGCCAACGGTTCAATTTTTCTAACATGATTTTTCAGGGGATGTTAAGGCATCATCCCTAAAGAGTGGGAAATTTTTGATGTATCCCAGCTTTTTGGCAGAAATCATTGCACACACTTGCACTACTTCTCATGTACATAAAAGGATACATGTTTCCCACAGGCACTCACTATCTTCTATCAAAAGATTTTTGAAACAAAGTGCAAATTTTTTGAGCGTTGATGTTCAATTGCCTTCTGCAATGATGAACATCATTCCAAGAAACAGAGGAGAGGGTCCTGAGCAGGCTCAGCCTATCATCACTGCTTCACCCCCAGGACCCCAACCCACTCCTCGTGATACACATCCCTCTTCTGATCCTTTTGCAAAGCCACCACCCCCACTAAAATTTCTATATAAAAGGAAAAAGGGACCAGGAGCTCCTTCCTCCTCAGCCCTAAGACAAGAGCCATATATCCCTGTGCAGGAGGACACTTCTGCACAGAATATCCAAAGGGAACCATTTGAGGACACTCCCATCCTCACTCAGGAGGTGAACATCTCTTCGGAGACTGTTCATATGGGTTCTGTGGCTGGCACTACTGCTGTCTCTGCACAAGAGGCACAGGACAGGGCCAACATAAGTAAGATCACGCCCATGGCAACAGCAAGTGTGCAAACACAAGCTGGAAGTGCCCAGTACCAAGAACAGAGGGGCCCAGAGGTTTCTACCTCTGGTATTAATGTCAGTGATAGATCACAAGCACCACAGGTGTTTTCTGATCTTGAGGCTAGTCTGCAAATCATGCTTTTGACGGATCCCAGGATGAAGCCTGTTGTAGCTATGTTGGAATATCAAATGTCTATCATTGCTGCACAGGGTGCACAAATAATGGCCCTAAAGCAATCACAAATGGCTCAAAATCAGAGGATGGATTATCTTCATAAGGGGTTTACCCTTTGTGGAAATAAGATCATTCAATTAGAGCGTTTGATTCAAACCCAAGGGGCAAAGGTTGTAGGTCCTTCTGACCAAACCAATGCTTCCAAAAAGGGGGAGAATCAGGATGTTCCTGAATCAGTCCAAGCAGCTCCAACAACATCAGTCCAAGCTGCCTCAACAGTTCCACCTTCTAGGCTAGCAGTCCCAACAGCTTCTCAAGCTGTTAGCCTAGAAACTCAAGCTGCTGCCCCAAAAGCAACTGGAGTTGTTCTAAGAGAAAGGGTTCAAGCTCCATCAAGTACAGTCCAAGCAACATCCTCTTCTGCAAAAGACAAGGGCAAGGGCATCCTTATTGAATCTCCAAAGCACAAATTCTCTTCCAAAGAAGCCCAGATTGCCTTTGATGCTGAAGTTGCCAAGAAATTAGCAGAAGAAATGGACAAAGAATTAGATCAGCAAGCCCAGCCCCCAATAGATGATGATGAGACCTTAGGTGATTACCTAAAGGGGTTTGTGGGCAAACAAGGCGAAAAGAAGAGAAAGCTGCCAACAGGGCACTCCAAGGCTGAGCACAGAAGATTTCTAATCTATTTTGCCTTTGCAGCAGGTATTCCAAAGAAAATGGCTCAGTCCATGCCTACTGAAAAGCTGCATGAGATACATGACAAAGAAATGGAGAAAAGAAAGAAAACAAAAGTCTCCCAAGAGGTCCAATCATCAAAGGAATCAGTCCAAACTGAAGCTGCTGCCAGTGCACCTGCTCCTACTGATCAAGCTGTTGCTTCTATTCCTTCATCTGTGCCATCATCACAAGCAAAGTTATATCAAGTTAAGAGGGTGTTATTTGATCAACAACTACAAAGAGCAATGGAGATAGAGAAGTTGATTGATCAACATGACTTTACAAAGCCACTGATTAACTATTGGTATGCCAAGTCATTGGACGATCGTGACCTAAGAGTTAAGTTTGTTATAAGAAGAGAGTCTGGACCAGAAGAAGAATTTGATACATTTTGGCAAATGGTTCAGAAGTTGACCAGGGATGAACTAACAAAGATGTACAATATAGGGTCTGTTACACAAGTTAGATCTGCTCTACCACAAGTGAAGCAACTTATCAGAGATCTAAAATCAGTTGTTGACCCTGAATTTGCAAGGGAAGAGATAGAGGATGCTGAAAAGAAAGGGAAAAAGATCAAGCAAGTTGATCTGTTTGTCAAGTCAAGGACATACATTATTAAATTCACAGATGGGTCTGGTATATTCTTCAATCTCGAGTTTTATAATTTTTCAAAAGATATGCTGCTTCAGTTAAAATCTGTTCGGATATCTTGTGATAGAGAAGAGATGAAGAGAGAATTTTTGAAGGCTATAGATCAGAAACTTGCACAACTATAAGTTTTTGAAAGCCTTGGTTTGTAAATAGCAGTTTACTTATTCATTTCAATTTTTGTATAGAACTTAAAGTCTTGTGTAAAGAATTTAAGTTAGGGGGAGATTGTTGGGAAATAGTTTAAGTAGATTCAAACTGTTGGTTAGACTTCTCAAACTGTTAGTAGAGTTTATATGTAAATCCAAAGTTCATGCTGCTAGTTGAAGAAACTCGAGCTGCCAGTGTAAAAGTTCAAGCTGCCAGAGTAAATCAACTCGAGCTGCTCAGTTCATGCTGTCAAGTGATTCAAGCTGCTCAACAGTTTCATAAACAGAAAGTGCTGGTTTTTAGGAAAAGATATATACTCAAAGATTCCAGCATATCTACTATCAGAGAAGTCATGGTTCGTCAAGGAAACATATCAAGAAGCAATATAAATACATAGAATACGTCTTCCTATTGTATAAGAGTTTTTTGCATATTTTAGTCTGTAATTGCTTCTTGTTTTAGTTTTCATAAGCCTCTAAGGTTGTAAAACCCTAAGAACAGTCTGTGTTCTTCGTCTAATCAAACAGATTAGAGGTGATTGTAATCATTGAGATCAGCAATACAAGCAGTCTTGATTATTTATTGTGTTTATTTGCTATTTATTCTGAAAGCTTTTGTTAAAATAATTAAGTGTTATTCCGCAAACTTCTTAATTAAACTTTGATTCAAAGCAAGATTATTGATTTATACTCTGACAAATTCAAATCAGTTAGTCTTGGTTAAGTACTTTTAGATCCTGACAGAGTTCATTTCATAAAAGGGGGAGAATGTTAGATCTATTTTGTAAATTGAAGAAGTAACTAAGTCTAGGGTTTAAATTGTAAATAGTACATAGTTTTATTTTCATATAAATAGAATTTTGACTTGTGTAAATGTCAACAACTGACATAATCATTTTTACAATTGCACGGAAATCAGAGAAAGGATTCTAGGGCTACAATTCATTCTCATCTCAGTGATTCTCATTTTGGAAATTATAATCATTCGGTTAGTATTGATTTTGTGTTCTTAATTGTTTGTTTATGATTGTTGATTGAATATACAAGAATTATAATCTGCATAAATAGATATATAATTATATAATATTTTATATAGACACATTATCTCTTACTTTCATCAGAATTGATTTTAATAGTAAAAAACGTTTTTTTATAAAACAAACACTTTTTTCTATATAGAAAATTATTTAATTGCTAAAAAATTATCGTATTCTATATAGAAATATTATGTGTCTATATAAAATGTTATATAATTCTATATTTTTTATGTAATCTACGTAGATTACAAGATAATCTACATAGAATATACGTAGATTAGATGCTATGTATATAATCTATATAGATTATGTAATCTACGTAGAATATATGATACTTGACATTTTACACGACATTCTACGTAGATTACATGATAATCTACATAGAATATAATACAAGACTACTTGTAAAAAATCACACATAAATACAGATTATCATGTAATCTACGTAGAATATATGATACTTGACATTCTACACGATATTCTACGTAGATTCTATGATAATCTACGTAGATTACTTCATAATCTACATAGAATATACGTAGATTACATGATAATCTAGTCAATGTAGAATATACGAATAATATACATAGAATATAATAGAAGAAACATAACATTCTACATAGATTATGAATAGTAATGTTAATCTACGTAAAAAGATATAGAATTATATAACATTTTATATAGACACATAATATTTCTATATAGAATATGTTAAGTTTTTAGCAATTAAATAACTTTCTATATAGAAAAAATATTTATTTTTATAAAAAACATTTTTTACTATAAAAATAAATTCTCATGAAAGAAAAATAAAATGAAAATGAAAAAAAGTAAGAGAGAAAGAAAGAAAAACTCAGAATTTTTTTCTTCCAAAAATATCATTTTCACACATTTTCAAGATTCTTCACTATCAAAGTTCTAAATAATTACAAAATTGTCATCCAATACATCAACCATTGATTTTATTAATCCAAAGGCTATAAAAGGTTATTAAGTTCTCATAATATTTATGGTTCTCAATAGAACCCTTCCCTATATACATATATATATATATATGTATATATATATCCTTTTTTTTGCATTGTGTTTCTGCTATGGACTTTTATTTGCTATTAATATTGCTTTTTTATTTACTTTTTATACATTTCTATATTGTCATTATAAACTCTATAGTGTTATTTTTGGCTAACACTTGCGTGTCTTGTTTATTTAGGTTTTATATTTTCAAATGTTTTTATGAATGAGATTCCAGAATGATTTATTTTTGGAATGCCTTATTTGCTGAATTGATTTAGTAGTGATTTATTTTTGAAATTGAAGTCAGAATAATTTATTTTCAAAATGATTTCAGAATTGATTTTTGGAATGTTTTCAAAATTATTTATTTTCGAAATGATTATAAAATGAGTTATTTTCGGAAGAATCTTACAATGATTTATTTATGGAATGATTTCAGAATAATATCATACAAAATTATTGTTGGGTACAATTATAATAGAGTTGAAAACAATATTTTGTAATTGTTCAGGGGCTTGATTGTAATTACACAATAGTTGTAGTCTGTATATAAATATGTGTTAGTTTTACTGTTAGGAGTAACTGTCAACAATTAGAAGAATACGCTTGCACGTTGATAGAGAGAAGAAGAGTGCAAAGCAAGAAAAGCTCATGAACTCAATGTAATGTTCTTCTCTTAATAAAGCATTCGACATATTATATTTGTGTTTGTTGTTCATATTGATTGTGTTAGATATTAAATTTTGATCTTGTGGATTTATTTTGTAATAATTATTTCTAGAAATATTTTGTCTTGTAATTTATTTCTAGTTATTTTCTTTGTATGAAAAGTTCAAGGGGCCAAAGTGCAATTCCTTGAAACTTAATTAATTCACGCTATGTAATAGCTCCTAGGGTTTTGTGTATCACATAGTTGACATTTGAGAATTCAATATCTACAGTTTTCTCCAGCCGCCACTTTTTATTATTCAATATTCTCTTTCTCTTGTTCCTTAATCATTACATAATCATTGAGTGTAAATTCTGTTTGTGAGTGATTATTGAACGTAAATGTGCTGATATTATCTGGGATTCATCATTAACAATTGGTATCAGAGCTCAAGGAGGTGGATTTAAACTCAAACTTTCAGATTCCGCAGCAAATTCATCGAGTTCTTCATCAAAAAACCCGGTTTGATCTTCTTTTTCTCAAATATTTTGCTGTTTTCGTGTTTTTCTTTTCATATAATCATCTCCTATACATTCCCTACTGATTTAGAGCTTCTTAGGTTCAATCTTTACATCATATTGTTCATCTAAATCGGTTTTTAAAATCTTAAAAAACATGGGTTTTCTAGTGGTTTTGGTCCATTTATAAACAAATTTTAGGTGTTTTGGTATATTTTAAAGCTTTAAAAGTGTTTAAAATAATTTTCCAATCATTTATAAACAATTTTTAGGCCAAAAATCTGCTAGTTGTGTTTCTGGACATTTTCTGAAATTGTTTCACTACTGTAATTCGGACCTGCACTGTTGCTTTTCGGACCATCTTTCGGACCTGTTCGGACCCCAATCCGGACCGATTCGGACCGTACTTCGGCCCAATTCGGACCATACTTAGGTAAACTTCGGACCATCTTTTGCCCATTTCGGACCACAATTCGGTCCCATCCGAACTTCGGACCCTCCGAAGTTCAGATCAGGCAATTTTTAAACCCTTAGTTTAACTTGCGCTTTCATTTTGTATTTTCATTTAGGACCACCCGAATCCGGACCATATCTGAATTCATTGTTTCTTTCTTGAAAATTTTTTTTCCAAGTGTCCATCCCTAGTGTGTACTGTTCATCCGAATTCGGTCTCCTAATCTTCATCCATCCGAATTCGACTTCTAACGAATTCACTGTTCATCCGAATTCGACCCACCCGAATTCGGTCCATCCTCTGTTGGTCAACCAGGCCCACATTCCATCCGAAATCACTGTTTATCCGAATTCCGTCCAGTCCGAACACACTGTTCACTCGAATTCGGTCCCATCCGAAGTCATCTTCTAATCCAAATTCGTACCATCCAAGGTACTGTTCATCCGCAGTTCAGCCAATCCGATTCAAGTTTCCACCTTCAAGATCTCATTCTTCCATATCAGCACCATATATCATGTCTCGAGAAGCCCTTGTCCTCGGATCCGAGAACAGACCACCTATTCTGTATCCAGATGAGTATGAGCAGTGGAAGTCCCGATTTCTAAAGTTTTTCGGTATGCAACCCAATGGCAACCTTATGCTCCAATCCATTTCTGAGGGCTCAGTTATCTACTATCGGGAAATTGCTGCTAGACCCGAAGCTGACCCCCCTGTACTCGCATCAAAAGTTGAACGGGAACCTGCAAATGATGCAGAGCGAGACAGGCAGCATGCTGACAAGAGGGCTGAATATCTGATCTACCAAGCCCTGCCCACTGATATCCTTGTAGGAGTCGACAGCAAAATGTTCGCTAAAGAGATGTGGGATGAATTAGAGGTTCAAATTTTAGGGGCAGACTTAGATGACCGACCAAAAATTGAGGAGGCAAATGCTAAGTTTACTGAATTTAGGGCCAAAGACGGGGAGTCGCTACAGGCCACGTTTACTAGATTCTGTGCAGTTCTGAATGAACTTAACAAACTGCACATTAAGAAAGACAAGGATGACATAAACATCTAGTTCTTTGCAGCCTTAGCCCCGAGTGGCAAATTGCATGCCGGGCAACGCGACGAGTGTTGAGCATTCCTGAAGTATCTATCAATGTGGTGTTTAACGAACTGAAAAAGTATCAGGGTGACGTAGATCTTCAGAAGCAGATGGCCAATCAGCTAGCATCCTTGTTACTATCTGCCAATATGGGCATCAAACCCACTGATTCTCTGGTCTTGATCTCCAGCAAGAACATTCCCACTGCATCTTATGCTCAAGGTTCATCATCATCACAGTGCCAATATGCTTTTCCTCCACATGAGATAATAGATGAGGAAGAAGCGGCGATTCAGTAACAAATATCCTTATGGACTAATCGTCTACAACAACGACGTTTTTCCAATAAGACTAACAATCAGCTCTGCTACGACACCGGTCCACGGAGGTACTATGATGACAGACGCGATGACAGAAGGGATGATTATCGTAGGGACGATTCTCGCAGGGATGATAGAGATGACTGAATATACGACGATAGACGGGACTATCGGGATGACCGCCGTTATCAAAGGCGAGACGATAGGCAAGATGATCGCAGGGATGATCGACGCGATCATGACCGTATGGATGATCATCGTGATGACAGACGGGACGACCGCCGTGACGATCGACGGGACTATGATCATCAGGATAACCGAAGGGATGATAGTAGGGAACCTCGCCGTGCCGACAAGAGGCCGGTGGAGTGGAGAGATGAGAGGCCGAGAGCAGAAGAGCCTAAGGGTACCGAAGAACGTCTGTGCTACAAGAGCGGCAAACCGGGCCGCTTTGCTCCGGAATGCAAGAACAAGTTCGATAGGGACGTCGATTATTATGAGCAGAAGTTGGAAGCCGCCAAGAAGAGGACTGATGCCATGGCTCTCGTTGCCCAAGAAGATTATTGGGATGCAGAGGATACTGATGACGAGGATGACAAAGGAAAGAATTGCTACATGTTGGATCGTCTGGGATTGGATAGCTATGCTACTTCAACTGATTCAGATTCAGACATTGCTGCTGAGAGGGAGACACCGCAAAATCCACTAGCATGTCTGATGGCCAGATCCGTTGATCCAGAATGTTCGTCATCAGATTCTGAGGCACGAGAGATACATTCCTATTACATTTCAAAGCATGTAAATAATCTATCTATACATAGTGAATGTAAATTGCACACACATATACTTGATTTAGAAGCTAGGTTAAATGCTGAAACAGAAAAGTGTGTGCAGACTGAACATCTAGCCCAAACATTTAAAAGAGTCATCTGAATTATATCAATCAAAGTGGTTAACTAATCATAATGTGATAAAATAGATGTTAATTGAAAAGGTAGATGTTCAGGATAGGAATACGTACCTAGAATCTTGTATATATAAGTTATTTAACGAAAAGCTCTCATTAAAAGAAGAAATATATGTTCTATCAAAACGATTAGAGACGGTAAGTATGGAAAACATAGACAGCTTAGAAAAATACAAAATGATATAAGAAGAAAGAATAAGTTTGTACTCTCGAATAAAGACCCTTGATGATGAATTTTTAAGACGGGGTCAAACTGAACAAACTATTCATTTGAATCAGCCCAAAGAAACTAGGTTTTACCATTCTAAACAAGGAATCGGTTTCAAAAATCCTAAGTATTTGGAAAAGGCTCAAAAAGTTTTACCTCTGTTTTATGACATGAATTACATGGGAGTTGGGCTTAAATCTTTCTTTTTTGAGTCATCAAAAGAAGTTTTAAAACCCAAGAGGATGAGAAACGTAATGAAAACAAGGAAAACGAAATATCTTTTAAATATGAAGAACTAAACGAGAGTTATCCTTACAGAGTACCCACTCTAGAGGAAGACTTCTTGTCTAGTTATTCTGAAGCTGAAATGAAAGCAGAACCTGTAAAACCAATCTCTCACCTTTACATTCCTACAAAAGTTCTTCAACATAAAGTTGACGTTTTAGAAAAGGAATTAAAGTCAACTCAAAAGAAAGCTCTTGATTTTCAAGAAGCTCTTCTTAAGAGTGAGGAAAAATTGGTAAATCAAAGTTTTCAACAATCTGTAGAATTAACTGTCTACATAGAAAAATTTGACAAGGTTTCTCAAACATTAAAAGATCATTTAAAAGAACCAAGAGTTTCTCGTCCTACCAAAATCCCACTCGTGTCATCTAAGAAAGACAAGACTAAAATTGAAATTTCTTCTATCAGTTGTAAAGGTGAGTGCTCAAAACCTTTTAAAGCTGAGGTTTCGAAAAAGACTCAAATTCAATCCAAGTCTTTTAAGAAACCCACTCACCAAGAAAAATAAAAATCTTTAAAGTCTAAGTCTTCCATGCACACTAACTCTCGTGGTTTTGTTCCTACAGATCATGTAAGAAGAGTACCAAAAACTACCATGCAGGATTTTACGAGTTTTTTTGTGAAGAAGGCTGTTATGCCAATTGATTTTGTTTCTAGAGATAAGATGCATGTAATCTCTGAAAACAATATTTGTAATGATGTAACGAATTCTACTGCTTGTTTAAAGTATTCGTTTAGTGACTTGTTTAATTTATGTCCAGCTCATTTTAGACGCCAAGTTCCTGAAATGAATGCTTTTGTGCCACATCCTGTTAAAAGAATTCGCAAAAAGAAAATAAAAAATGTTGCATCATCGGCCATCACGAAAAATGAGACTTGTAGTTTGCCTAGGCCCAAAACCAAAGCAAAAGTCAAACAAGTCTCAAAAAGTCAAAAACCGAAGGTAATTTCATCGCCTAAGGTTCCAAAGCCTAATAAATCCAATTTTCAATGGATTCCAAAAGGCTATGCATCCGGACCACACATAACTGCAAAATGGGTTCCTAAAACTGCAAACGTGCCATACTCACCTGGAACTCGTAACCAAAAAGGACCCATATTAAGATGGGTACCCAAAGTTGTGTGATCTTAATGCATATGGTTCTTGGTTACTACAGATCAAGACCCGTACTTCAATTAATTGGCTTCTAGTTATCATAGACTAGGACCCGTTCTTCTGCTTGTCGGTTGTGCTTAAACCGACACGTTTGGCTTCTGTGCACACAGCTCAGGATCCAGTCTAAATTCATCATGTTTTCTGAACATCTCTTTCAGAACACGGTTTGATTGTCAATAAAAGATGGATATGTTTGTAGGTCCCAAAAGGTTTCCCTAGAGTATTGTTCTAAGCTGTAGAGGGGGGGGGGGGGGGGGGGGGAATACAACTAATTAATATTCAACACTCTTTTCTCAATGTTTGTGTATAATATTAACAAGTGTTAATTACAAACAAGCTTGACTGCGGAAAGGTTCAAGCTGAGATGACAGATACAACAGATGTTCAACTAAGACACACTCAGACTAGATACAATGAATACACTCACTTAGACGAACTCACTGATTTTACAAGACATAGATGGACAGCTTGAATATGAGCAGCTTAGACACACGTTACTGTTCTATTCAAGCAGACTTGCATGCATGGAATAACACACTTCAATGCACGAACTGAATTTCTCACTCTTGGTTCTCACAATCCTTAGAAGCTTCCTTTTATAATCTCATTGAGAATCTCAGTGAAGCTTCTTCATTGGACGATGAGATAGTGGGATGTCTTTCCAAAAAGACAAAACAACTTTTCTGCACATTCTGAAAAAATAGACTTGTCTTTATGTGGCAGAATCTTTGTCTTTTTCTTTTTGTCTCTATTGCATAAGCCTTTAACCAAAAGAGGAATGTCAACTTTGCATCTTTCTTCTTTTGTTAAGGCCATTTTGATATAAGAAATGGTCTGTCACCCATTTCAATATCCTTTTTTCTTCATGTAACAGAACAGCGTAGGCAGGCTTTTGCAGTTTCTGTTTTCCACTTTGTCTTCGACTTGTAAACTGATCTTGTAGCAAAAAACAATACAACTTTGTCTTTATTCTCATTTGAAAAAAAAAGCGGCCGCCTTATTATTTATTCTCTCTAACAAGTTCATCATCGATTGAGACTACTCTCTTTGTTTCAATCATTTTTTATTACTGTTTATTGGTGTGAGTGCAAGATTATCATTTGTGTTTTTATATATCATAATCATTGATAATAATTCTAGTATTGATTTCGAGCAATATTGTTCAATCATGACATGTTTTTCTTGATTAATTGCTGAAAATCTAAATCGGAAATTTTCTTGCCTTTAACACAGTTTTGCTTAAAAATCACCATTTTAGAGTTTTTTTAATTACTTGTTTTTCCCAAAAGTCGTTTCTAAAATCAAACAGAGCAGTTAGAAATTGTTTTCAGGCTTTAAAACACATTTTTTTATTTTTGCAAAATTTTTATAAACTCCATCTTGGATCTTCTCGGATCAATTTTCAAACCATCTCGGCTCAAATTTCGGATCACATCCGAAATTTGGTTGTCCCAAAAACACACCGAATTTCAGACCAATCACTTTTCAGATCTTCTAAATCACTTGTTCTTCAATTTTAACATCTCATCCGAATTTTGGATCAACCATCCGAAACACTATTCATCCGAATTTCAGATCATTCACCATACAAATTTCAGACGGTTCAAACAAATTAACATCCATCCGAATTTCGATCCATCCACCCAAAATGCAATCATCCGAATCTCGGACGGTTCATACACCTGAATTTGGGCTCACCCGATTTTCGGTTCCTTCACCTGAGATATCAGTTTCCACTTCCAAAGATCATTTCCATAATCAGCACTCACCAACCGAATCATCATGTCTAGAGAAGCTCTTGTCATTGGATCAGAGAACATACCACAATTCTATGTTTATCAGCATGCAGCCCATGGGTCACCTCATGATCCAGTCCATTAATGAGGGACCCACTATCTTTTACTCCGAATGTCCAGAAGTAACAAATGCTGATCCTCTCATCCTGCCAAAGTCCCGCATACATCATCAAACAAAGGTAAAGCTAAGATTGAAGTACCTGTAATAATTTTTGAATGTGAGTGTTCAAAATCTTTATAAGCTGAGGTTTCAAAGAAGGCTAAGAGTCAATAAAAATCTTCCAAGAAACCCACTCACCAAGGAAATCTCTCCAAATCCAAGTCTTCCAAACGTACTAACTCTCATCATTTTGTTCCTACAAATCATGTGAGAAGAGTTCTCAAAACAACTATTCAAGATTTTTTGAGTTTTTTTGTGAAGAAGGCTGAAATGCCAAGTGTTTTTGTTTCAAGAGATAGGTTGAATGTAATCTCAGAAAACAATGTTTGTTCTGTAACAGATTCTTTGTCTTGTTTGAAGTATTCATTTGTTGATTTGTTTGCTTTGTGTCCAACTCGATTTAGATGTCAAGTACCTGAAATGAATAAATTTGTTCCTTATCCTGAAAAACGAATCCGTAAATAGAAAATTAAAAACAATGCATCATTGGCCTCACCAAAGTTTGATTCATGTATTTTGTCTAGGCCCACACCAAAAGCAAATACAAAATAGGTTCCAAAAAGTCAAAAGCCAAAGGCAACTTCATCGCCTAAGGTTTCAAAGCCAGTTGGGTCCAAATAAAAATGGATTCCAAAAGGTTCTGCATCTGGACCACACAAAAGTGCAATATGGATTCCTAAAACTTTGAATGTGCCATATACACCTGGAACACCTAACCAAAAAGGACTGATCCTAAGATGGGTACCCAAAGTTGTGTGATTTAATGCAGATGGTTCTTGGTTACTTCATATCAAAACCCACACTTCAATACATTGGCTTCTAGTTAACACAGACTAGGACGCGTTCTTCTGTTAGTCGGTTGATGTATAATTTTGTGTTAAAACCGACAAGTTTGGCTTCTGTGCACTCAGCTCAGGACCCGTTCTAAACCCTTCATGTTTTCTGAACAACTCAGTTCAGAACACAGTTTGCATCTAAATTTTTCATGGATTTGTTTCATATGCTTATGGATTATCATTGTAACAAATTTTCTTACAGGAAAAATCCATTTGGTACATGGATTCAGGTTGCTCCAAGCACATGACTGAGAGGAAAGAGTTGATGTCAAATATTGTAGAACAGTACTGTGGGACAGTTAAGTTTGGTAACAATAACCACGCTCAGATCAAAGGTTACGGGGATTTAGTTCTAAATAATCTAGTCATCAAGGATGTTGACTATGTTGAAGGGTTATCACATAAACTATTTAGTATAGGATAACTCTGTGACAAATGGATAGAAGTCACGTTTAGGGCTAAGAACTGTAGTGTTAAGAGTAGTGATGGGAATGAATATCTAACTGGTTCCCGCAATTTAAACATTTACACCATAGACGTTGCTAAGCTTATGGTCAAGGATAGCATTTGTCTGTTATCAAAAGCCTCTTCAAAGGACTCTTGGTTATGACATCGAAGGCTATCGCACTCGAACTTCAAAAATCTAAATAAGCTGGCATCAAAACAACTGGTTAAGGGACTCCCAAAGCTTCGTTACGAAAAAGACCACTTGTGTAGAGCATGTGAGAAAGGAAAGATAAAGAGATCATCTCACAAGCCAAAGCCCGAACCATCGTCAAAAAGAGTTCTAGAGTTATTCCATATGGATTTATGCGGTCCTATGCGAACACAAAGCATAAACGGGAAGCAGTACGTGTTGGTTATCGTTGATGACTATTCATGATTTACCTGGGTAAAATTCTTGCGATCCAATGATGAGACAGCTAAAGAAATCATCGACATAATCAAGAGTGTCAAAACCCAACAACAGCTGTTAGTTAGTCAATCCGATCAGACAACGACACATGTTTTAAGAATTCGGTTGTAGAATGCTTCCTGCGATACAAGGGTATTCACCATCAGTTCTCAGCAGCACGAACTCCTCAACAGAATGGTATCATTGAAAGTCTTAATCAAACCTTGGTGGAAGCTGCTCGCACCATGTTGAACTACTCAAAGCTACCTCCGTTCTTGTGGGCTGAAGTCGTGTCCATAGCCTGCTACACGCAAAACCGCTCACTTATTCATAAGTGTTTCAATAAAACTCCTTATCAACTCTTTTTGAATAAAGTTCCTTATATCAAGTACTTTTGAGTGTTTGGTTGCAGGTGCTATGTGCTGAACGACAAGGACAACCTTAGAAAATTCAACGAGAAAGCGGATTAAGTGATCTTTATTGGATATTCATCCAATTCAAAGGCATATCGCGCATTCAACACTCACACCAGGACAGTCAATGAGAGTGTGCATATGACATTTGATGAAATGGCTGAACTGGCTCCGGAAGTTGACCAACCAGGACCACACATTACTCAAATGCCTAGAGACTCATCTAAATCTACTTCTTTTCTTCTTCTGATTTAGTTAATTTATTTGATCCTTTTTATGTAGAATTTTTTTGTCCTAATATTAATTGTTCTTTTGTTTCATATTCTGCAGTTAACACATCCTCATCTGATTCAACTGTTCATCCATCACCTTCAGATCCACCAATTCCTTCACCAATCAATACACCGTCTACTTCATCATCTTCAACTTTCACCACATACACAGACATCCCTCACGTTAAATCTACTCCATTAATACCCTCACACATTGTCTCAAACATTATCCCTCTAGAAGACCCAATAGAACCTGAACCGGAACCAGTGGTACCTTCACTCGAAATCATCGATCAGAACTCTTCATCCATCACCACCCTCATAATTGAGATTCCATAATGTTCACCCCTGCCACACGAGACAAAATGGACCCAAAATCACCCAACTGAACAGATCATTGGTGATATTTGTACCGGGGTTCAAACTCGAAGGACATCTGCTAACGAATGTCTCTTTGCATCATTTCTTAGTATGACAGAGCCTGCTCGTGTGGATGAAGCCTTGAAAGACCCAGACTAGATAGTAGCTATGCAGGAAGGGCTCAACCAGTTTGAACAGCTAAGAGTATGGCGGTTAGTTCCCAAACCAAAAGGTCGAGCCATAATCGGGACCAAGTGGATCTTTAAGAACAAACGAGACGAAAATGACATTGTGGTAAGAAACAATGCGAGACTAGTCGCCAAAGGCTACCGACAGCAAGAAGGCATTGCTTATGACGATACCTTCGCTCCAGTTGCACGGATTGAAGCTATGAGAATCTTATTGTCGTATCCGGCACACAAGGACTTCAAGGTGTACCAAATGGACGTCAAAACAACCTTGTTAAACGGTGAACTTAACGAAGAGGTGTAAGTTGAACAACCACAAGGCTTTATTGATGCACATAAACCAGACCATGTTTATGTGCTAGATAAAGCCCTCTATGGTTTAAAACAAGCCCATCGTGCATGATATGACAGTCTTTCTAATTTTATTATCTCGATTGGTTTTAGTAAAGGTGTGGTGGACACAACCTTGTACATGAAAAAGGAAGGCTCACACATAATGTTAGTCCAAATATACGTAGACGACATTATATTTGGATCTACTGACCATAGGTTTTGTAAGGATTTTTCATCCATAATGGAATCAATGTTTAAGATGAGTATGATGGGGGAAATGAATATTTTCCTCAGATTACAAGTTAAACAACTTGAAGATGGGATATTTGTGAACCAGTTGAAATGTACTCTTGACATTCTGTAACATCCTCGGATTTAAATTATTATATTTGAAGTTTATTAAGTTTAAATTTTGTATTAAGTTAAATTATTGAAAATGATTATGTATTTGAATTTATGAAAGTTGATTGCATATTATGGAAATTTAGAATTTTTATTTATTAAGTGAAAATAATTATTAAGAATGATCATTAAAAGGCTATTGATGAGAATTATGATGAAAAATAAGTATTTAGATAAACTAGTTGAGTTGAGGGGCTAAAAGTGTTGAAATTCGAAATTATGGAATAAAAGACCAAAGGGTCTTTCATTTGAAATATCACACCAACTCTCATCTCTCGGCTCTCTCTCTCTCTCTACGAATTGAAGATCATCAAAACTTTGAAATTGAAGCTGAAAATCTGGATTCAGCTTGCAATTAAGGAACAAAAACATCTGCAAGAATCGATTTAAGGTAAATATTACTTCAATTCTTCGAAATTTAGAGTTTATAGTTCGGTTTTTTTTTTATAAGAACCGAAACTGAGAATTGGGGATTCAAATGTTTATGCATGTATGATTTTATTGTGGATTAGTTTAAATCGAGTATTTATGATGCTATGTACAAAATTTCAGCTCCTGATTCAGCCTCTAAGTACGATTTTAGAGATTCGTGTGTGTTTTAGTGTGTGTGTTCTACGGATGGAACAAAATGAACAGAATGGGTTTAATTTGATATGTGATAGTGTTAATATTGGTGTTAAAAGGGTTGAAAATAGATGTATTTTAGTTGGTATAAGTTATTCCATGTATTGAATTAGTATCAAAAACGATGGAATTTAATCTGAAATTGACAAAACTACACAAGTATGAACACAGTGGGATCCGAATTCGGATCCGAGATGAACTCGGATCAGGTTCGAATTCGGATGAGGCCCAAACTTCAGGATATTTAATATAGAAAAATTTACAAGTGTTGTACTTCGGTAGGAATCCGAATTCGGATATGGCCCGAATTCGGATGTGTCCTGAAAAGTTGAATTATAAAAACTAAAAGAAAATATTTCTAAGTGTTGGAATTCGGATGAGGGTCCGAATTCGGTTGGAGACCGAATTCGGATATGGTCCGAACTAGCATGTGGTCCGAAATAGGGCTTATATTGGGACCGAATTAGGGTTCATATGAGAACCGAACTGGGGGTCCGAATTCGGGTGGGGTCCGAATTCGGACATGGATCCGAAATTGGGATCAAAAATGGTAAAAACTTATAAAAATTAAGTTTTATGGAATTAAACAAGATATTAACACAATGTGTTGTTACAAATGACTTACAGGTCCCTTGTGGTGTTGTTTAACCCACAGTGGGGTACTTGGTTGATCCGGTTGAAATTCCGAGGAGAAATAATATTGCTAAAAGATTAATAACGCACCCACTGTGAGTACCTTTGATTTTAACATTGCTGCATCTGCATTATGTTTGCATTGCCTGCTGAGGCATGTTGTTTCATATTCGTTTGGCATTCTACTAACATGCGTATATGTTGATGCACATTCATACTTGTTGCATGTCCGTTCATTTGTTGTGCATCCTTTCGATGGACCTGCGTGGTCGCATCTGTACTCTGATGTTACTGTGCTATATGACCAAGAGTTTGACACCTCTGTGGTCAGGATAGACAGTAGGTCATCCCCGATGTAATGTCTGCCTCAGATGGTTGGTTATTCTTATGCCGAGTGTCAACTCGAAGGAGCTGCGGCTCGGGTTTGCGTACTTGGAGTACGTGTGGGGTATACGGTATGTGTTACCGCGGTTACCCTGGGTGGCATCATAATGATTTGTAGAATGTGTAAAATCATATGGTATTCACTAATCTTTAGCTTACCCCTTTAGTTGTTGAATTTTTACAGGAAAAGGGAAATCCGCTGCGGGACCGTCTAGCTAGGACATTTATTGAAGTGTTTGAAGATTTCCACTGTTTTATCTTGGTATTTGTTCTATGGAAACAATGTTGTAATAAATTTGAGGATGATGTAATACCTTTGGATTTGTAGACTTAGATGTGTAACCTATGTAGCACCGTAGGGTGTATGACAAATTTGTATTATTTTATTATGTATTTTGCTTCCGCACTTTAATTAAGGTATCAGATCATTATATATCTGTTTGTTGGTGAATAATTCTGGGTGAATGGTAATTGGTGGTTAATGTGGCAAGGGTGTCACAGCGTATGGTATCAGAGCAGTAGTTTGAGATTCAAGTGTCCGTGAGGTCTTGGTCTCAAACATTAAGTGTTGACATGTAGTGATTCTAAGTAATGATCTGAACTAAGATAGGTTACGATCTAGTAATCATAAGAATATTGACTATCATACGGGACAATTGGGTGGTGTCTATAAATAAATGACATGTTACTAAATAAGTTATATGTTTCATATTTCAGAACATGTCTGG
This sequence comes from Centrapalus pauciflorus, assembly GCA_020465985.1. NCBI lineage: Eukaryota > Viridiplantae > Streptophyta > Magnoliopsida > Asterales > Asteraceae > Centrapalus > Centrapalus pauciflorus. The sequence continues at coordinate 126,576 of JAANYP010004357.1, forward strand.
AGGAGGAATGACACCAGAAGAAACGAGAGAAATGATGCTAGCCATGATGGCTGAGCAAAATCGGATGATTCAGGACCAGTTTCGGGCTCGAGATGAGGCCGAAGCTAAACGAAGAGAAGATAAGAGAAAGAATAAGGAAAGAGATGGAAACGATGACGAGCAAGGTGACAACACTGGGTCATCAAATAAGCCCAGGGGTTGTCGTTTCAAGGACTTTAAGGGAAATGGAGCAGTTGAATTTACTGGATTGGGTGATGCTGTTACTGCACTGGAGTGGATAACAGCTACAGAAAGGACTTTCCGAATCAGCGATTGTGCTGAGAAGGATATGGTCCGATTCGCTACTGCCATGTTCACCAAAGACGCAATAATGTGGTGGAATTCGATGGTGAATGCACTAACAATGGAGAAGGTTGTTGTAATGAAATGGGCTGAGTTCACTGAAGTTTCCACTCAGCAGTACTGCCCGGCCGATGAGCGCCGAAGACTTGAGGCAAAATTTATGACACTGATTCAGGGGACTAAGTCTGTGTCCCAGTACGCGGTAGAGTTCACGAGGCTGAGTTTGTTCGCGCCTCATCAAGTGGATACTGAGGAAAGAAAAGTGACCAGGTTTGAGGCTGGTCTTGATTTGGAGATTCGGAGGGTAATGAGCAATGTACGCTACCCCACATTTGCTGGTCTATTGGAAGCCGCCAGAAATGTGGAACAGATTTTAAGTATGTCTGGTTACGTGATGGGGTCCGCTGCTGCTTCAGCTAATCCAACTCAACCTTCACCACCGAAACGCCAACGTGAAGGAGGTTATTCTGGTTCTTCACGATCATCGCAGTACTCGCCGCAACAGTCCTTCCGTCGACAGTCTAGTTCTTCTGGTCGCGCACGTGCTTACTCTATCAACACCGAGCCGCAATATTGTAATAAGTGCCATCTAGAACACTTCGGAAAGTGTACAAACGGGCGTGCTTGCTTTTGCTGCGGAGAGTTGGGTCACTTTCAGAATGAATGCCCACGAAGATCAGATGCCTGCCATAAATGTGGGGTATGGGGGCACTATAGTCGGAATTGTCGAAAGAATGCTCCAGCAGTTGCTGCTCCAACATCAACACGATCTTCGGGAGGTTCAAGCGGTGGTTCAGTTAACCGGGGTCGGGGTCAGTCACAAAGGGCACCGGCTCGTGCCTTTCAAATCACTGCAGAGGAGGCTAGGGAAAACCCGGAGGTGGTCACGGGTATGTTTATTGTAAACTCTTTACCTGCAAGAGTGTTATTTGACTCAGGTGCCAATAGATCGTTTGTATCTACTATGTTTGCTCAACAATTGTCTATGCCGTTATCAAAGTTATCTGCTATCCTAGATATTGAAACTGCTAGTAATACTCTAGTTAAAGTAGATCATGTATACCGAAACTGCACCTTAGTGATTGAAGATGTAGTCTTCAATTTGGACTTGATTCCGATCGAGTTCATTGAATTTGATGTAATTGTCGATATGGATTGGTTGATAGAGAACGAAGCCCACATAGTATGTAAGAAGCGGATGATAAAGATAACTACTCCAGAGGGGCGTGAGATCTGTATCTACGGGGATAGGAGAAGTGGGGATCTGTGTCTGTTGACCATTGCAAAAGCTCGAAAGCTTGTTGCAAAGGGATGTGATGCCTACCTGGCATATGCTATGGATGCCAAGGCTGAGAAGAAGACATTGGCCGATGTGCCTGTTGTTTCACAATTCCCGGATGTGTTTCCGGAAGACTTGTCTGGCGTGCCGCCTGAGAGACAAGTGGAATTTAGAATTGATCTGATCCCTGGAGCTGCACCGGTAGCTCGTTCTCCTTATCGCCTTGCCCCAACCGAGATGAAAGAGATGATGACACAACTCCAGGAGTTGTTGGACAAGGGCTTTATTCGACCAAGTTCATCGCCGTGGGGAGCTCCGGTGTTATTTGTTAAGAAGAAAGATGGCACAATGAGGATGTGTATCGATTACCGGGAGCTGAATAAATTGACAGTCAAGAACAAGTATCTGTTGCCGCGGATAGATGACTTGTTTGACCAGTTACACGGGGCGTGTGTCTTTTCTAAGATTGACCTGAGGTCGGGATATCATCAGCTGAAGGTTCGAGAAGAAGATGTGCCTAAGACAGCTTTTAGGACACGTTACGGGCATTACGAGTTCTTGGTTATGCCTTTTGGGTTAACCAATGCGCCGGCTGTCTTTATGGATTTGATGAACCGAGTTTGCAGACCGATGTTGGACAAGTTGGTAATTGTTTTTATAGATGACATTTTGGTGTATTCAAAGTCTGAAGTCGAACACGCTGATCATCTAAAAGAGTTATTGGAATTGTTAAGAAAGGAAAGGTTGTATGCCAAGTTCTCAAAATGTGAGTTTCGGCTGCAACAGATTCAATTTTTGGGACATGTGATATCGGGGGCCGGAATTTCTGTAGATCCGGCTAAGGTAAAAGCGGTAAGGAATTGGGAGCCGCCTCGTTCAGCTACGGAAGTCAGAAGTTTCCTTGGGCTGGCGGGCTATTATAGGAGGTTCATTAAGGACTTTTCAAAGATTGCAGTCCCTTTAACTATGTTAACAAAGAAGAATGCACCGTGTGTATGGGAAACTGTGCAGCAAGAGGCGTTTGATATTTTGAAAAAGACGTTAAGTGAAGCACCGATACTTGCCCTACCAGAGGGCAATGAAGATTTTGTGGTATACACGGATGCTTCGAGGTTGGGACTTGGTGCGGTATTGATGCAACGTGGAAAAGTTATAGCTTATGCTTCGAGACAGTTAAAGCAACACGAGAAGAATTATTCCACTCATGACTTGGAGTTGACTGCAGTTACGTTTGCATTAAAATTGTGGAGACACTACCTCTATGGAACTAAGTGTCAGTTATACACGGATCATAAGAGCCTGAAGTACATATTCAGCCAGAAAGAACTTAACATGAGACAGAGACGTTCGATGGAACTAATAAAGGATTATGACTGTGAGATCCTTTACCATCCTGGAAAGGCTAACGTGGTAGCCGATGCTTTGAGTCGCAAAGCATATGCTAAGGATTGCTGTTACATGATGACGTCCACGATGCTAACATCCACGATTATTGATGATGTCAAGGCCGCTCAAGAGGAAGCCTTGAAAGACGAGAACATTGGAGATGAGGATATAAGGGTGCAAATGAAGAATATGGAAACTAGTGAATCGGGTTTGAAAGGAATTTTCGGAAGAATCTGGGTGCCAAAGTATGGAGGCATGAGAAATGTGATAATCGAAGAAGCTCACCAATCAAAATTTTCTGTACATCCCGGGAGCACAAAGATGTACAATGAGCTGAAAGCAGACTTTTGGTGGCCGGGATTAAAGAAAGACATAGGTCAGTACGTGGAGAGATGCAGAACTTGTCGGTTAGTGAAAGCCGAACATCAGCAGCCATACGGTAGTTTGCAACCGCTTCCCATTCCGGAATGGAAGTGGGAACATATCACAATGGACTTTGTCACAAAATTGCCGAAAACTAGGCGTCAACACGATGCGGTGTGGGTAATTGTTGATAGATTAACCAAGTCGGCACACTTCATTTCCATAAGAGAGAGTTATTCACTGGAAAAGTTAGCACAGATCTACTTGGACGAGATAGTAGCTAGACATGGAGTACCGAAGTCCATTGTATCGGATCGGGACAGCCGATTTACTTCCAACTTTTGGTCGGCTTTACAAGAAGGATTGGGAACGAGAATAGCTATGAGTACGGCTTACCGTCCGCAAACCGATGGTCAAAGTGAAAGGACTATACTGACACTTGAAGATATGATGCGGTCGTGTATATTGGATCTCGGTGGCAATTGGGACGATCATTTGCCACTGATCGAGTTTTCATATAACAACAGTTACCACGCGACGATCAAGAAAGCGCCGTTTGAGGCATTGTATGGGAGAAGATGTAGGACTCCTACATGTTGGAGGGAAACCGGTGAAACGCCGATTGCTGGGCCGGCATTGCTACAAGAAACCAATGAGAAGTGAAGTTGGTGAGACAGAATATGAAAGCGGCCCAGGATCGTCAGAAGAGTTATTACGATAGGAGACATAAACCAATCAGTTTTGATATAAATGATTGGGTTTATTTGAAGGTTTCACCTATGAGAGGTGTTACCCGTTTTGTAAAGAGAGGAAAGTTTGCTCCGAGATTCGTCGGACCATTCAGGATTACAGAGAAAGTAGGAAATCAGTCGTATCGGTTGGAGTTGCCGGAAGAAATGTCGGGCATACACCCGGTGTTCCATGTGGGGAACCTTAGAAAGTCATTCACAACCGAAAACGAAGATTGGGCAGATCACACGGAACTGCAGATTGATGAAAGGCTCCGATATGTTGAAGAGCCGGAATGTGTGTTAGATACGAAAGTGAGGAAATTAAGAAGTAAAGAAATTGAGATGGTGTTTGTACGTTGGAAGCATCATAAAGGAGCGAATCATACCTGGGAGACTAAGTCTGATATGTTGAAGAAATATCCGCAACTTTTTAGATCCGAGTAACTTCGAGGACGAAGTTTAGCGTGGTGGAGCCCATGCTGTAACATCCTCGGATTTAAATTATTATATTTGAAGTTTATTAAGTTTAAATTTTGTATTAAGTTAAATTATTGAAAATGATTATGTATTTGAATTTATGAAAGTTGATTGCATATTATGGAAATTTAGAATTTTTATTTATTAAGTGAAAATAATTATTAAGAATGATCATTAAAAGGCTATTGATGAGAATTATGATGAAAAATCAGTATTTAGATAAACTAGTTGAGTTGAGGGGCTAAAAGTGTTAAAATTCGAAATTATGGAATAAAAGACCAAAGGGTCTTTCATTTGAAATATCACACCAACTCTCATCTCTCGGCTCTCTCTCTCTCTCTACGAATTGAAGATCATCAAAACTTTGAAATTGAAGCTGAAAATCTGGATTCAGCTTGCAATTAAGGAACAAAAACATCTGCAAGAATCGATTAAGGTAAATATTACTTCAATTCTTTGAAATTTAGAGTTTATAGTTCGGTTTTTTTTTATAAGAACCGAAACTGAGAATTGGGAATTCAAATGTTTATGCATGTATGATTTTATTGTGGATTAGTTTAAATCGAGTATTTATGATGCTATGTACAAAATTTCAGCTCCTGATTCAGCCTCTAAGTACGATTTTAGAGATTCGTGTGTGTTTTAGTGTGTGTGTTCTACGGATGGAACAAAATGAACAGAATGGGTTTAATTTGATATGTGATAGTGTTAATATTGGTGTTAAAAGGGTTGAAAATAGATGTATTTTAGTTGGTATAAGTTATTCCATGTATTGAATTAGTATCAAAAACGATGGAATTTAATCTGAAATTGACAAAACTGCACAAGTATGAACACAGTGGGATCCGAATTCGGATCCGAGATGAACTCGGATCAGGTTCGAATTCGGATGAGGCCCAAACTTCAGGATATTTAATATAGAAAAATTTACAAGTGTTGTACTTCGGTAGGAATCCGAATTCGGATATGGCCCGAATTCGGATGTGTCCTGAAAAGTTGAATTATAAAAACTAAAAGAAAATATTTCTAAGTGTTGGAATTCGGATGAGGGTCCGAATTCGGTTGGAGACCGAATTCGGATATGGTCCGAACTAGCATGTGGTCCGAAATAGGGCTTATATTGGGACCGAATTAGGGTTCATATGAGAACCGAACTGGGGGTCCGAATTCGGACATGGATCCGAAATTGGGATCAAAAATGGTAAAAACTTATAAAAATTAAGTTTTATGGAATTAAACAAGATATTAACACAATGTGTTGTTACAAATGACTTACAGGTCCCTTGTGGTGTTGTTTAACCCACAGTGGGGTACTTGGTTGATCCGGTTGAAATTCCGAGGAGAAATAATATTGCTAAAAGATTAATAACGCACCCACTGTGAGTACCTTTGATTTTAACATTGCTGCATCTGCATTATGTTTGCATTGCCTGCTGAGGCATGTTGTTTCATATTCGTTTGGCACTCTACTAACATGCGTAAATGTTGATGCACATTCATACTTGTTGCATGTCCGTTCATTTGTTGTGCATCCTTTCGATGGACCTGCGTGGTCGCATCTGTACTCTGATGTTACTGTGCTATATGACCAAGAGTTTGACACCTCTGTGGTCAGGATAGACAGTAGGTCATCCCCGATGTAATGTCTGCCTCAGATGGTTGGTTATTTTTATGCCGAGTGTCAACTCGAAGGAGCTGCGGCTCGGGTTTGCGTACTTGGAGTACGTGTGGGGTATACGGTATGTGTTACCGCGGTTACCCTGGGTGGCATCATAATGATTTGTAGAATGTGTAAAATCATATGGTATTCACTAAGCTTTAGCTTACCCCTTTAGTTGTTGAACTTTTTACAGGAAAAGGGAAATCCGCTGCGGGACCATCTAGCTAGGACGTTTATTGAAGTGTTTGAAGATTTCCACTGTTTTATCTTGGTATTTGTTCTATGGAAACAATGTTGTAATAAATTTGGGGATGATGTAATACCTTTGGATTTGTAGACTTAGATGTGTAACCTATGTAGCACCGTAGGGTGTATGACAAATTTGTATTATTTTATTATGTATTTTGCTTCCGCACTTTAATTAAGGTATCAGATCATTATATATCTGTTTGTTGGTGAATAATCCTGGGTGAATGGTAATTGGTGGTTAATGTGGCAAGGGTGTCACACATTCACAAGAAGTATAAGTTAGACTCTTGCACGTCTATCGCAACTCCCATGACTTCAAACTATAAGTAAGACACGGATCTTGTCGAGAAAAATGTCGATAACACAACTTACAGAGGGATGATTGGTTCCTTACTATATCTTACGGCCAGTAGATCGGATATAATGTTCTCTACATGTCTTTGTGCTTGCTTTCAGGCCGACCCTAAAGAATCACACGTCACTGCGGTAAAATGCATATTTCGTTATCTTAAGGGTACACCCGATCTTGGTATGTGGGGTTTAGTTTTTGGGTGATAGACCGGTGAGTTAGTCTTCCAAAAAGCAAAACTATGTCTCCACATCCACATCTGAAGCTGAGTACATAGCAGCTGCAAGCTGTTGCTCTCAGGTGTTGTGGATTAGAACACAGTTACTTGATTATGGTTTTTCTCTCACCAACAACCCAATATACTGTGATTCCAGAAGTGCAATTGACATATCTTGCAATCCCGTGCAGCACTCAAGAACAAAACACATAGACATCAGATATCATTTCATTAAGATCACGTAGAAAAAGGGACAACTGAATTATATTTTGTAGGCACCAAATTTCAACTTGCTGATATTTTTACTAAGGCTTTATACGAACCTCATTTTCAGTTCTTATTATCTCAAATTGGCATGTTGAATCCACCTTCTATTTTAATTCCATATATTCTCTAAATAATTCTATTTCAAACAAATAATTGTTTGAAATTCCATTATTTAGAAAAAATCTGACATCAAAATTTAAAGGCCGTGTCACAAATTGTGTTCAGTGTTTATTTATTTATGTATCTCTTTAATGTTAATGATCCTGAACGTTTCTGTGTGAATTGTTCAAAGTTGAGTGGGATGCTAAATAAATCCAGGTTTGTCTGAATTTCAAAGGGTACAAGGGTTTTAGGGTTCAATCTAAACGGTTAATTGTTTATTTGAGGGAGAGTAAATCAGGATATGTAGTTTACTTTATTTTATTTTATTTTATTCTTAGGTTAACTTTATTTTTCCTTAAGTAAAGTACTCTGAAAAACATAAAAAAGATTTCATGTTTTATTATTTTTTTTATTTGCCAAATATTTTGAAAAATTCAAAAATATTTTTATTATATGTCTTTGTTTATTTTTTAGTTAGTTAATTTTTACTTAGTAGTTTAATGAAAATCTAAAAGATCTTTATTATTTTTTCTTTGTTTAGTTTATTCTTAGTTAATTGTGTCTTAGAATTTCATAGAAAACTCAAAAAGATGTATTTTAGGCCAATTTTTATTTAGTTAAGTTTATTTAGTCGAATTAAATTCTGGGCCAATGTTTGTTTGGCCCACCGTTTGGGAAAAGAACACGGGTCATGCGACCCAAACCCGACCCAACCGCCTATAAATAGGCAGGATTTCTTTTCCGTCCCCCTTACGCTTTCTTCTTCATCTCCATCGACTACACACCGCCATTGCTACGATCACTCAAGCTCCCAACCTCATTTTTCAACTGTTTTGCACCATTCTTTTTGCATTTTCCTTCTAATCCACCATCAGGGAATCCATTTCTTACTTTATTTTGCATTTTAACTTATATTTTTACGGTTTTTAAATTTCCAGAATTTAAAGGGTTTTTATCTCGATTTTTTACCTTTTTAGGTTAGTAAATCGGGTTTTTGTAAGTTAGTATAGTTAAGTAAAACGTTCTATATCATTTCTAGTATTAGGATTTGCATTTTTATGATTTTTAGCAACCACGTAAGCATGTGCATGAACATCATAAATGCATAATTTTTCTAAGTATAATTTTGGGTCTATCCGAAATTCGCATGACCGTTCAAATTTCGGTTCCATCCGAAATTCGGATGGCCTACACTTAGGTTAAACTTTAACTTTAATTTTTCATGTTTAAAGGACCCCATCCAAATTTCGCATCCATCTGAAATTCGGATCACTGGACGTCCTTGACTTAGAAAATATGTAAATAAAATCTTCTGCCCATCCGAATTTCGGATCACCCGAAATTCAGCCGGTTCCCAATGATTACATTTATATCTGTAAATTTGTCCCAATCAATAATCATTGCACTCACAATAATAAACAATAATAATATTATCCAAACAATGAGAATTATCACTCAATCAAAGATGAATATGTCAGAGAGAAAAGAAGAACAAAACGGTGTCCGCTTTTTCTTATTTGAATAATGACAAACTTGTGGGAAACCCTGGGAAACCCTAGGAGAGTTTCCCTTAAATATTAAATCCAAGTTTGAAGGGTTTACAAAGTACACCCCCAACTTCTAAATACAAGAATTGAATTACAAAAGAAAGAAATGAAATTACATGGAAATAAAATGCAACTAACTATTACAAAATAAACTCCACATGATTGAAATTTAGAATGTAACAATCTACCCCTTTACGATCATTGTGGAGGATGACAGGCTTGCTCTACAGATTCTCATAACAAGAATAACTTCAAATCTTGTAATCACCTGCCGAGCATGCAACCTGTCATTAATAAGCTCTATTCGTTGAGGAGATCCTGTATCTCATTTGGCTTCTTTTTGAGTTCAAAAACTGTCTAGGCATCATCCTGCTGGAGTCTCCCATTCAGCTATGCTGTTATTAGTCGGAGAGTGTCATCTGTTAGGCACAAAAAGGCCTCAGTCAAACCTGCTCTACATCTTAGAGGGAGATTTTTAATCAAACCTGTTTGATGCACTTGAAGGTATAATGTAAGGCCTGTTTATGCCTTATTGAAACCTGAAAAGTGATTTGCAATATCAGCCCCAAGCTGTTTACCCTGTTGCATTCGTTGCAACAAAGGCAGATTGTTCAAGCTGTTCTGTCTGCTGAATAGGATGGACATAAACTGTCTATGCTGCTCTGTTTTGTTGAGCAGCTTGGAAAGATTCTTAGTGTTCTGTTCTTTGTGAACAGGCTAAACACTTTATGGAATATGTTTCCAAGTCCTCATGTATTGTTTTTGGGTATAAGATCAGTTTACAAGTCGAAGACAAAGTGGAAAACAGAAACTGCATAGCCTGCCTACGCTATTCTGTTACATGAAGACAAACGGATATCTGAAAAGTGTGACATACCGCTATTCTCATCAGATCATGGACAGTTTCCCATATATCAATCAAAATGTCAAAAGACGCGCTAGCAATGGGATCAGAAACCAAACCCCCAATTCTATACAGGGGTGAATATGTTCAATGGAGGGAGAGGTTTCTTGAATTCAATAGCTTTCATGATTTATCAGAAGAGATGCTGAAATCCTTAACAGAAGGACCAACCACTTTCATGGAAACAATCCCTGGAGTACCAACCGGTAATCCCCCAATTCCACCAAGGACAGTAGAGGTCACCAACCTGACTGAGGCCCAAAAGAAGAGAAAATTAGGGGATAAAACTGCCAGGAAGTTACTTCTGATATCCATCCCAAATGATATTTACACATGCCTCACAAACACAAAAACTGCTAAGTCAATTTCGGATGAAGTGTGTAAACTGATGAGGGGATCTGACAGAGCTGCCACAAACAGGGCTAGAAACAGCCTAATGACGTTTGAAAATTTCAGAGCCCGTGAAGGAGAACTACTGGAAAACACTTACCTAAGGTTTGTGTCTTTGGTAAGTGAAATGAAACGAAATGGAGTGACAAAGTCCAATCTGGACATAAATGTCAAATTCCTATATGTTTTGAATCCTGAATGGGAGAAATATGCTATGATAATCCAGCAAACAAAGGATATTGAAGAAATGGATTTTCATATGATATTTGAGAATCTCAACAACTATCAAGAGGTTGTGTTGAGGAAAATATAAGGAAAGAAGAAATCCGAGAAAGAAACTGCTGATCCATTGGCACTACTGGCAGAGAAAAAGTACAAATACAAAATGAAAAAGGAGAAAAGAGCCGTAGTCAGCAATACATCTTCCGAATCAGAATCCTCCGATTCATCTGCTGATTCAGAGATAGAAGAAATGAAAAACCAGATGGCACTGCTAACAAAAGTATTTCAAAAGAAATTCTACAGAAAGCCAACCAACAATAAGATGCGCTAAAAAACAGGCTCGAGGAAAATTGAGAAGAAGGACAAATATGAGAAATCTGGAGAAAGCAGTGGAAGAAAGACTGACAAATATGAAAAGTCAGACAAGTCAGCAAAGAAAGATTCAGAACAGAAATGTTACAACTGTGGAAAACCAGGTCATTATGCCCGAGAATGTAGATCCCCAGTAGTCAAAAACTCAGACTACTATATGAGAAAGGCTCTCTTAGCCAAAGAAAAAGAGTCGGGAAAAGCTCTTATGGCGGAGGATGACCATTGGTTACAGTTATCTGAAGATGAAGATATTCTGGATGAAGATGCTCACATTTGCCTCAAATCAGAGATATTCAATGAGTCTGAACTGAGTGAATCAGCCATATTAGCTGAGGATGAAGTATGGGTTGGTTTAACTGATGAAGAGCATGCAGAAATACAAGAATCTGAGGAGGAAGAGACAGAAGAAGTTGCATTGATGGCAACTGGCAAAACCGAGGCTGAAAATGATTAAGATTCAGATAAGCCGGAGGTACTTTCTAATTCTGACTCTGATATTGATGAATCATGTGTACTAGAAGAAAAACTAACTCGGATGGCCTTTATGCTTAAAAAGTTTGAAAAATCTTTAAAGGCGGAAAAGAAAAATGCTCATTCTTTGCAAAACAAACTTCGAAATGAACATAACTTAGTTTTAGATTTTTCCAAAGATAAAGCATTAGCCTTACGAGTAGTTTCAGATTTACAAGATAAGGAAAAAGAACTACAAAGCAAAATACTTAATCTTAATCAAAATTATATCTGACTTACAAGAAAGACTGAGAATTGCAGAATTAGAAGCTTCCAATTTTTCTGTAAAATATCATGCTATTTTTGAAGAACGAACTAAACTTTATGAGAAAATAAAGAAGATGGAAAATGAATTTATCAAAAGAAGGCAAACAGATCAAACCATTTATTTAAATCAACCAAAAGACACAAAATTTTATAATTCTAAATCTGGAATTGGTTGGGAAAATCCAAAGTATCTGAAAAAAGCAATATCTAGTTCACCAACACTATATGATGTCAGATACATGAACTTAGGATTAAAAATGGCATTTATGAAAGCCTCTGATGAAGTAGAATCTAGTGAAGAAATAAAAATACTACGATCAGACAAAATGCAAAATTCTGGTGATTATACCAGAATAAATGAATCAAATAATATTCATGATATTAAAGAAGAGTACATTCAAAGATATTCTGAAAAGGATTTGTCTGAATTACCTACTCAATCTCAAAAGTTATATCTGCCATATTCCATTTTAGAAAAGATAAATTCTGATCTAGACTTGAAAATTAAAAATTTTGAGACAGAGAATGGAACTCTAAAGGCTGAACTAAGAACTATGGAACAAAAGTTACAAAATCAGCCTAAAAACATAAAATTGTCTGATCCACAATCCTCAACTTCTCTAGATTCTATTAATCAGAAAAGGAATTTGATCTGTATATGCATTCTGACTTTAATTCATTAGAGCACATGTTTGGTAAAATTGATGAATTTGTCAAACTTTTGCATAACAAACAATCAGATGATAATAAAGAACCTGTTGAAATTTTGCAAAGAATTTCTACAGATTCATTAAAATCATCTGAAAATTCACCATTATTACAACAAAAGAAGGAGAAAACAAAAGTTATTGTTAATACTCCTAACTTTGAAAAAGGTGAATCATCTTCATCAACGGACTACATTGCACTTAAAGTCCAATCTTCAAAAGGTATGAGAAATTTACAGAAGAAACAAGTATCTAAATCTACTAATTCTCATACTTCTTTTATGTCCAATATCATTGTGAACGGTTCAAGAAAACAAGTTTGGAGTAAGTAGAAAAGAGAACAGAAAAACAAGAGTGGCGCGTGAAGGAAAAAATTGTTACAGATAGAAATAGCAACATTGAACATTCAGTCTGTAATAATAAACTTGTTAATAATTATTGTATAAAGTTTTCTAGAACGGAATTAATTGCTTTGAATTCTTGTGCTTGTTAGCTTTCAATTGTTAAATCTAATAAGCTCGTCTGGCAACCGAAGAAAAAGGACCCATTTTATGAACAGGAAAAGGTTCCACAGAAAAGAATTACAAAATCAATTCCACCACGAATTGTACAAAAGTGGATACCTAAAAGAACAGTTCAAAAGTGGGTACCTAAAACAAAATAAAATGATAAGCTAAAAGTCATATCTGTTAGGAAAACAAATAATACTTTGCATCAATTACCCAAAACAAAAGTACCCAACTACAAGTGGGTACCTCATGTGCTACTTCGTCTTATAGGTAAACCACGTCTGGTATCTTGACTCCGGATGTTCCAAGCATATGACCGGACAAAGAGACACACTCACGGACTTTGTAGAAAAGTTCTGTGGGACAGTCAGATTTGGAAATGATCAGTTTTATCCGATAAAAGCATATGGAAGTCTCAAATACGACAAAATTACCATCCAAAAGGTTTTCTATGTTGATGGTCTTGGACACAAATTGTTTAGTATTGGACAGTTGTGTGATAAAGGTTTAGAAGTCAATTTCAAAGCCAATCGGTGCAGCATCAGATCTGGAGAAGGTAAGGAAATTTTAGCAGGAACCAGGAAAACCAATTTGTACTCCATTGATTTAGCCTCGATTAATCTGAAGAAAGATGTCTGCTTAATGTCAAAAGCTACATCTAAAACAGCATGGCTGTGGCATCGTCGCCTTTCACATCTGAACTTCAATGAGTTAACCAACCTAGCAAAAGGAGGGTTAGTTAAAGGGCTGCCAACTCTCAAATTCCAAAAGGAGCAGTTGTGCGCCGCATGTGAAAAAGGAAAAATGACAAGAGCTACACACAAATCCAAAGCTGAACACTCATCCACGAGTGCACTGGAATTACTTCATATGGATTTGTGTGGACCAATGAGAGTACAAAGCATTAATAAGAAACGATATGTATTGGTGATAGTTGATGACTATTCACGATACACATGGGTTTTCTTCCTGAGGTCCAAATCGGATGCAACTGAAACGATCATAGACTTCATCCGGAAAATACAAGTGAAGTTGCAACTCACAATTCAAACAATCCGCTCAGATAACGGAACAGAATTCAAGAACAAATCGCTTTACTCATTCTTGAATTCTATAGGAATTACACATCAGTTTTTAGCTGCTCGAACTCCACAACAAAACGGTGTCGTTGAAAGAAGAAATCGGACACTAGTGGAATCAGCTAGGACGATGCTAACATATTCAAATTTACCGTTATTCTTATGGGCAGAAGCAGTTGCAACAGCTTGTTTCACACAGAATCCTTCAATCATAAATAAGAGATTCGGAAAGACTCCTTATGAATTGATTAATAAACGAATACCTAATATTAAATTTTCCATGTCTTTGGTTGCAGATGCTTTATTCTAAACGACAAAGATAATCTTGGAAAGTTTAATCAAAAGGCTGATGAAGGAATATTCATCGGATATTCAAAGGAGTCGGTTGCCTTCCGTGTGTACAACAAGAGAACCAAGACAGTCAACGAGAGCGTAAACGTCAAATTTGATGAAGGAGAGGTAATGGCTTCTGAACACACCAGTTCAGGACCCGAACCTCAAACGCAGACTTCATTGAAGTCATCTGAACAAAATGCTGATCACTCAGAATTACATAAGTTGTTTGAGAATTTTTATGAAGACTATTTTGAAAAGCCCAAAACTAATGTTCTAAATTTGGTGCTTGATAGGATTACTGATGATCCAGTCGTAGTCTCTGATCTTTCTCAACAACAAGTTTCAGAAGAAACTGGAGAAGCCTCAATAGCAAATGTGCAGTCGACAACTGAGATTGTACAACCCAGTGAACCTCCAAATTCTTCTGAAACCCCCATAACTTCTGAACATTCAGAAGCTCCTACCTCAGATGTCCCACCTACCACATCTGAAGTAACTCCCCAACCAATATATCTAGATCGTAATCCCAATCAAGACCAAATAGAACCGTTTCCACATACTTTTAAGTGGACAAGAAATCACCTAATAGAAAACATTATTGGTGATCCATCCGCTTCAGTCCAAACAAGAAGGGCCACCATAAATGAATGTCTATTTTCAAATTTTCTAAGTAAAATAGAGCCCAAGAATGTAAAAGAAGCAATTCTGGACGCTGATTGGATTGTGGCGATGCAAGAAGAACTGAACCAGTTCGAACGGTTAAAGGTCTGGAGACTTGTTGAGCGCCCAAAAGACAAATCCATAATAGGCATGAAATGGATCTTTAAAAACAAAAAGGATGAACATGGAGTAATCATTCGGAATAAAGCTCGTCTCGTTGCCAAAGGTTACAGCCAACAAGAAGGGATTGACTACGATGAAACGTTTGCACCAGTTGCACAAATCGAAGCGATTAGAATGTTTTTAGCTTTTGCCGCTCATAAAATCTTTACAGTTTATCAAATGGATGTTATAACTGCGTTTTTAAACGGGGAACTAACAGATGAAGTGTATACATATCAGCCCGAAGGTTTTACTGATCCTTCGAGACCTGATCATGTATATATTTTAGATAAGTCACTGTATGGCCTTAAACAAGCACCGCGTGCTTGGTACGATGCACTTTCAACATATCTGTTGAAATGTGGATTTAACAAAGGTGCAGTTGACACAACCCTATTTATAAAACGTCAGGGGCCGGATATCATAGTTATACAAATATATGTAGATGACATAATATTTGGGTCTACAAATCCGGAATTTTGTAAGAATTTCGCATTTTTAATGTCCCAAAAATTCGAAATGAGCATGATGGGGGAAATAAATTTTTTCTTAGGATTACAAGTAAAACAATTAGCTGATGGTATTTTTATCAATCAGTCAAAATATATACAAGACATGTTAAAGAAATTTATCATGGTCAACAGTACTCCTATGAAAACTCCAATGGCTCCGGATTCAAAGTCAAAACTCGATGAGGACATTTCAGGGAAACCTATAGATGTGACTCACTATCGAGGTATAATTGGGTCAATAATGTACTTAACAGCTAGTAGACCAGATATTATGTTTGCTACACGTGTCTGTGCAAGATATCAGGCAAATCCTAAAGAACCACACTTAACAGCTGCGAAACGAATTTTAAGATATCTTAAAGGAACTCCAAATCTTGGTTTGTGGTATCCTAGAGAATCTTCATTTAATCTAACTGCCTTTTCTGACGATGATCACACAGGTGATAAGATGGACAGAAAAAGTACGTCTGGAGCAGTACAGTTCTTAGGTGACAAACCCGTATGCTGCTCATCCAAGAAACAACATTGCGTCTCATTGTCTACAGCTGAAGCAGAGTACGTTGCTGTATCTTCTTGCTGTTCTCAAGTGTTGTGGATGAAGAGCCAACTGCGCGATTACGGGTTTACACCAAAGAAAATACCAATCTACTGTGATTCTCAGAGCGCAATAGCTATTGCATCAAATCCGGTGCAACATTCAAAAACAAAACACATTGACATTCGGTATCATTTTATAAAAGATCATGTAGAAAATGGAAATATAGAATTATATTTTGTGCCTACTGAATATCAACTAGCTGATTTGTTTACCAAAGCGTTAGATGAAAAACGATTTAATTTTTTGGTATACAAATTAGGTATGTTGAATCGTTAAGATTTAATAATTCAGTAGTTTCAATTTATAATTTTAAATTTACATTTTTTATTGATTTTAATCTGATGTTAAAATTCTTGAATCTTAAAAGTTCAATATTCTTTGGAATTTAACAAGATCTGGATTGTCATGTGCAGGGGGAGCAGAAAATAAATTTATCTGATTTTGAGTAAATCTGATAAAATTTTTTGTGCAGGGAGAGCTGAGCTGAGAAAAAGAATACACATTTGAGGGGGAGCAGCATTCAAAACTTAAAGGGGGAGTATTTTAATTTTTTTTTTGTTTTTCTTTTTGTTTGTTGTTTTCTTTGTTAATTGTTTTTATTTTTTATTTTTTTGGTTATGTGTATTTTCAATTTTTTTTGTTGTTTTTGTTTGTTTAATTACAATTTTTGTTGAAAAGATAATTTGGGTTTAAATAATTGAGTTAATAAAAGTGTGTTGAAGTTGGGCCGATTTTTTTTTCCAAATATGGGCCGGATATTGGATATTATAAATTTGAAATTCAAATTTCAAATTAATCTTTTTCGGAAAACCGGTTTCATCTTCTTCCCCAAGCTTCCTTCAACATTAAGCAAACTCAATAACCCATAATCGACTGAATCAAGGTTTCTATTTCATCAAAATTGTGAGTAAATGTTTTTGTTGTTTACATATAGTATTTGTCTGTAGCCTATTTCAGATTCGGCTTATACTTGTATCAGTGTTCGTATTTTTTTTTTTTTGTGTATTATGGATGTTAATGGTGTTCATAATGTTTGTTCATAAAATTCAAATTAATTGTGTGGTCTGGTTCGGTTTGTCAAAGTGAACATGAATTTAAAATTTCATGGTTCAAATTAAACCACACAAATAGAAACTTAGATTTTAATATCAAAAAGTTTCGAGTTCAAAATATTACTGAAATTTGATTTTTTTAACAACTTAAATGTTGTTTTTAATCAAAGATCAGTAAAACAAAAATGTGTAAAATTGTTTTTCGAAAGGAACACAGGTTTTTATTCAATAAAAAGGTTCCTGAAATCAATTTTTGGAAAATCAGTGTGAAAACACTTGAAAAATAATTTTCAGAGCAGTTTCTCGAACAAAGGGATATTCGAGAAAGTCTTAGTTTTATTCGAGTTGAGTGCAATGATACTCGAGAAAGACCAAGAGTCATTCGAGTTGATAATGATAATCGAGAAAGTATCTGTGTCACTCGAGTTGATTAAATGTTTATTCGAGAAACTTATGTGTATCACGCGAGTTGAATGAATACATGACTTAGAAAATTTCAGATAAACATTCTCGTTTTGCCCGAGAGACTGATGGTTAATTCGAGTTAGTCATATGTTGAATTTGAGAAAATTCCTTATTCATTCGAGTTGGACTATTAGAACATACGAGAACATTTAAGACTTATTCGAGAATCTTCATGTTTTATTCGAGTTTGGTACTTGTGTTATTCGAGAAGGTTATAGTTCATTCGAGTTGATACATAGACTAAGTCGAGATGTTTCATGTGTCATCCGAGACTAATCAAGAGTCATTCGAGAATGAAGTAATTTCATTCGAGTTTAAATAAAAATTTGTTCTAAGTGTTGGATTTTTAATGTTTTAAGAAAAATGTCACATTTTTTCAAGAAATTATTATAAAGTTGTAATTTTCTAGCATTGGTCTCTAAACGATTGACTCTGGAGTCCTGTCAATGATAGTTTATTATTGTTTGGAATGTTACAATTTTTCTACATTTGGAGGATTGTCATTTGTTTACCTGTTCTGACTAACATGATTTTTATTTGTTTACAGGTGTTCAAATGGCATCTCCAGTGCAGTCTCATAATTTCAATTCATCTGACTCCCATTCATCATCCAATCATAATCTCGTATCCACACCTGTTCGTTCTACTTCTGTTGCCCGTCCCTCACCGTCAAATATCATTCCAGATAACCAATTGGTTAAACCTAAACATTGCCTACCTTTTAGAGATAATAACCATCGTCTGGATACCAAGGTTATTAAATTCAGTCATTTCTATCATAGTTGACATTCTTAAAGGCCAGCCGTTAGGTTATCTGCTTCAATATAAACCTTCTATCCCAGAGGTCTACCTACAACAATTTTGGCACACAGTCAAATTTGTTCCTGCTGATGGCAATCATCACTTCAAAGTAACAATAGATCAATTCAAAACCAAAATCACTCTAGCCAGAATCCGTCACAACCTATTTCTTCCAAGACAGATAGACACAGTTAACTTTCCCGAGTTGGCTGATTTTAAAGATTTTGTGTCGGATGAGGAGCTAGTTCATGATCTGATTTGCCTGGGTTACTCAAAGCCATTACCAAAGAGCTCCAAATTTCATAGGAATGGCTTGAATGGGGAATGGTACAAGCTATTTGGAATTATCAATAGGTGTATGACGTCTAAGCACACAGGCATCGACAGATGCAACATTCATTGTTTACGGATCTTTCATGGAATCGCGTTTAACAAGCATTATGATTATGCTCAGTGCATCTGGGAGGACTTAAAGGAAATTGTTCTTGCAAAAATAACAAATAGAGCAAGAAAGTTTGTTCCGCTCCAGAGATTCATACAAATTCTCATTCGAGGAATTCTACGAGCGAATGAAAATATATCGAAGCGAGCAAATTCACAGCGATGTCCAGATTATGTGATGATGAGTTTACATGAAGTGTCGGATTCTCCAAATGCAAATATCATGCCGATCCCGGAGTCGTTGTTAAAATATGCAGATCAAGAGAGCGAGCATGTGAGATTATATCGGATAGATCATGCTCCAATAGAGACCCAAGAGCCGGGATCTCTTACCCAAGGAGCCTTAGGACGAGAGGAACCTCAACATGGGGCTGAAGTTCAGGATGACCAACCTGTAAGTGAGGGAGATGACATTGTAAGGGGAGGTGAGGAAGAGGCTGAGAAATCTGATTCCGAGAGAACTTTGTCGGATATTCATGAAGAAGAAGGTGAAGGTGATGATAATGATGATGATGATGGTGCTGATGGAGGTGATCTTCATGAAGGAGGAAGTATGATGATAGACATAGTAAGTATTGCTGAAGAGAGTGTGAGGGATACCTTAAACCTAGACAGCCGGAGTATAACCACATCTGCTGTTAGCTCTCCTATGAGAGTTAGCATTGAAGAAGTCAGTATCCCACTGACGACTGCACACCTAACCATCCACTCAGTCTCCTCTCAACAGGAGATTGTTTCAATTGCGCACCGGGATGAACCTTATAGTCTATCCGAGAGTCATTTGGACTTGATGGATATTGAAACAAGTACACAGCTGCCCGAGTGTACGACATCAATTCAATCACTGAGTATAGATCCTATACAGCCTAGGAAACTCGAGTCAACATCATCTGTTGAAGTCAGTATGGTTGAACTTCGTGTTCCCACTGGAACATCCTCAGCAACGGAAGCATTTGTTGCTCCGTCGCTTGAGGAGGGTGGAAGTCCAGTCAAAGCAACTACATTGCCAACTCTAAGTACTGGCCACTCAGACGTACTTTTCACAAGTTTGACTGTTATGACAACTGGAAGTCTAAGTGACCCAGTGGTGAATCTATCCCCGTTTGTTACTGAAACATCATTGAATCAAGCTTTGAGTGCCGCTGTTGCCGGAGTGAATACGCATGTATCTGCTCAATTGTCTGAAGTGATGGCACAGATGACAAATATTCATAAGTTTCTGAAAGGTAAAGCAGTGGCTGAAGAATCAATCAAGCAGACTGAATCCAATCAAGCACTGGACATTGAAGTTTCTGAAGATGATGATGTAATCACATTAACTGATGTTGATTTTCGAGCAGAATGGATTGAAGAGGAGGAAGGTTTAGTTCAGGAGATCTTGAAAGATACTGAATCGACACCGACGGTTGAAAAGACTGAGGTGGTTATTCAAGTTAAGGAAGAAATTGAAGAGTTTCTAGGTGAAAACGTGGTTGTTCAAGAAAAAGTTGATTTGAATGAGGTTGAGGTGATGGATAGATTCTTCAATGAATATGTGCTTGCAGATGAGTCTAAGAAACAGCATAGATTTAGATTTGAAGCACAACAAGTCGTTCAAAGGGAAATTCAAGACATGCTTACTCTGTTGAATAAAGATGAGATCAGTAAGAAGAAAGTAAAGAAACTTGAGCTTCCAGAGAATAGGTCAACAGAATTTATCAGAAAAAGGAACAAGATGCCATACATCGAAGATATTCTTGAAAAACGAATATTTTGCAAGAAACAAGCACCATGTTCTTTTCTCAAGTTGTTTAGAGTTTTAGAGCCGAACATGCCAAATCTGGTCAATTATGCTAGCTTTCTGAGAAATAAGACTCAAGAAGTTGAGAAGGTTAGGAGTGAGTTCAGGATAGTTGATCTGGTGAAAATTGAAAAAGACAGATTTGTTAAGATCTTCTATCCAACGTTCACTGTTACGAGAGCTGATGGAAACACTTATACGTTCACAGAAGCAGACATGTTCAATATGCACCTGGTCGACATTGAAGATCTATTTGATGAGTTGTGCAGAAACAAAAGAAATGAACACTGCAGAGTTGCACTTAAGACACTTTTTCACTTCATGCATACCAAATTGGTATTGATGTCAGTGCAAGATCTTCAGATAGGTGTTGAACGAGGTATGAGGAAGATCAACATGACAGCTCCTCACAGAGATATCAATTTTGCTGGAGAATTGAAAGAATTCCAAGTTATCATGGTAAAGCATCCAGCAGTCATGTACAGAGATAGAAATAAGAAGCTAAGAGCTATGAGAAGTGTAGAGCTGAACAAATTTTCAGATGGGACTCTGAACAAAGTTTTGAGTGGTTTAAAAGGAAAGCTTGCAACTAATAAAAAAAGAAAGACGAAGAAAGGAGCTCTATCTGTGAATGACCGAAGACTCATGGTTGAGTTTATCTCAAAGATTGAATGGAGGCTCTCTGATCGTAAAAGCATTAGAAGATTTGAACAAAAGCTGGTTTTGTCAATTTAAAGACTTTGCTCTTTCCATCAAAGGGGGAGAATGTTAGGTTGTTTTTTAATTGATGGAAACAAAGTCTAGGGGTTATTTTGTATTTCTTCTATAGTTGTGAAGTAGGTATATAAATACTATGTTTGACTTTCAATCAAATAGATCTCTGACATTTTCACTTTTGTACGGAAGAAAGCAGTTACTGAATTGGAATTATTCTCTCATCATTGTAATCGACATTCTCTAATATTGAATCATTCGGTTAGTAGTTTTGATTTTGAATTGATATTATTCTTAATTTGTTATTTGATTGATATGAAACTGGAATTCACACTTTTCTTATATCAAAATGGCATTAGTGAAAGGAGAAAGATGCAAAGTTGACATTCCTCTTTTGGTTATAGCCTTATGCAATAGTGACAAAAAGAAAAAGACAAAGATTCTGCCATATGAAGACAAACATGCTTTATCATAATGTGCAGGAAAGGTTTCTTGTCTTTTTGGAAAGACTTTCCACTATTTCATCGTCCAATGAAGAAGCTTCACTGAGATTCTCAGTGAGAGTATAAAATGAAGCTTCTAAGGATTGTGAGACATCAAAGGGTGTGATATCAGATCGTGCATTACAGTGTGTTTTTCATGCATGCAAGTCTGCTTGAATATAACAGTACGTGTGTCTAAGCTGTTCATAACCAAGATGTCCATCTGTGTCTTGTAAAATCAGTGAGTACATCTAAGTGAGTGTAGTCATTGTATCTAGTCTGAGTGAGTCTTAGATTAGTTAAACAACTGTTGTATCTGTTATCTCAGCTTGAACCTTTCCGCAGTTCAGGCTTGTTTGTAATTAACACTCGTTGATAATATACAAAAACATTGAGAAAGAGTGTTGAGTTTTAAATAGTTGTATTCACCCACCCTCTACAGCTTAGAACAATACACTAGGGAAACCTTTTGGGACCTACAGCTGGTATCAGAGCAGATAGAGTGTGTGTCAACTCTAGATCTCTCATTCTCCCTACTTTCCCATGGACAACAGTGCTGTAAGTTCCTCTTCTTACTATGACAATGGGTCAATGGCCAAACCCCCGAAACTCAATCATCAGAACTTCTCTGGTTGGAAGTGCATAATGAATCTCTATTTAGAGAATCTGGACGTACAACTGCCAGAGATAGTAGTGGAAGGTCCCTATATGCCAACTTCTGATACTACTATCACTCCTGCTGTTGAAGGAGCTGCCCCTGAAATCAGAACCTTTGAGAAGGCCAAAGCTCAATGGTCTGATGAAGACAAAAGACTGGTTGCTCTGGATGCTAAAGCCAGGAATAACCTGGTCATTTCTCTTCCTGATGATGTGTTCAAACAGGTTGGGAAGATGAAGACTTCAAAGGAGATGTGGGATACTTTGTGTACCCTCTATGATGGTCCCACAATCACACTGGATAACAGGATCAATAATCTTGTTAGACAGTATGAACTCTTCTTTGCAAAACCAAAGGAGTCTCTCACAGAAACCTACACAAGGTTTACTGCTCTTATTAATGATCTCAAAGCTGTTGGGATCACAAAGGACAGTCTGACTCTGGTGAACAAGTTCTTGGACATCTTGCCTGAAGAGTGGAACTACTTTTCTACCATCTTGAGAAACTCAGGCACCATCAAAGGTATGGATCTTGTAAACTTATATGGATCATTACTGAATGATGAGCAGTCAAGGCAACAGAAAAGAAATGCCTTTGAAATGTCTAAGAGAGGTGCTGCCTTAGTGGCCAGCGTGAGACAACCTGTTAGTCAGGTATGTGATGTGTTCACACAACCTGATCAACAGGCTGATGATGAGAAGGAGGAAATGTCTGATGAGGAAGACAGTGCAGATCTTGCTGAACTTGATGATGAGCAAATGAATGCAATGCTTGTCAAAAGGTTCAATAAGAAAAGGTTTGGTAGAAAAATGCTGAAGGGAAACTCAAATGCTGTAAAAAAGAAGGCATTTGATAAATCTAAGACTGAGTGCTTCAAATGTGTCAAGACTGGCCATATAGCTGCTGACTGTGTGTCAAAAGTTGTTGGTCAGTCATCTAAACCATTCAAGACAAACATGAACGATGGCTACAAGGTTAAGTACCTTATGGCCATGGCTAAGCTGAAAAAGTTGGAAAACTCAGTGGCTTCCAATAAGCAAAAGGGGCTCATGGCTGAGACATGTGATTGGGAGGAGTCTGATTCATCCTCAGATGCAGAAGACAACAACTGTCTGATGGCCAACACTGACATCCCATCAAACAGCAACTTCAAACAGGACTTGGCTGAAGCTGAAGCCTTCAGCAGCTTAGAGAACTGGAACCCCACAATGATGTACAAGGTACAAAACTTTATGGCTTACAGTTCTGATGAAAAAATAAAAATGTTTGAATACATGCTTGTTGATTTAAAAGCTGCTGTTGAAAAGCACAATGTTATACTATCTGAAATCTCTAAGCTTAAAAATGATCTTGACATAAAATCTAGTAAACTGGACAGTTTCCATAAGTTGGAAATTGATCTTGATGAATTAAAACACATCAACTTCATTTAACTAGAAGAAAAGAGAGAGACAGATGTAAAACATGCAAAGCTTCAAAAGATAGTTGACTCTTGGTGCCAATCTGCACAAAAAGTCAGCCATTGCATCAGTTAGCAGATCCCTGCACAAATCCGAGCCTATCTTGGAGGGGATCTTGACAAAGCAGCTTCTATTGTTGAGATAAATAATCTGAAAGATGACTTATCCACTCTTGGTGAGCTTCCAAGCGCTTTCATTCAAAAAGTAAATGGTAAGCTGGTCTTAACAAACAGGTTTGTCAGGCCTCAAAATACTGACAGCTTGTATGAAAAAGCCCCAAATGCTGATGATGGAATGTGTTCTCCATCAAATCAGCCTGCTAAGTGCTCTGCTGATTCACACAAGCAGAAGAAAGGAAAACATGCTCAAACTGCTGCTGTGGACACTAAAGTTGTTGACAAAACAGGCTCTGGGTCCAAAGCTGAATGTAAGAGACCTGTTAATCCTTTTGATGCTAAACATTTTAAGAAGAAGTTTTCAAAAGGTAAGCAGCCTGCATTCAACAGGGGTAAGTCTCATGTTGAAAGCAAATCTGCTGTGGTTTCAAATAAGTTTTTAAATCATAGTGGAAAATTGGTTATAAATGAAGGTAAGTCTTTCAGAACCAAAAGCAGTTATCATGTTGATAGACAACATCAATCACATCTCAGTAAGGGCAAAGGCATAGCCATTGCTCAACCTGAGAAACCTGGGAATAAGTTTCCCAAACCTGTGGAAGGTCAAAAACCAATCAAGCTTCATGTATTTGACATCTGTCCTCCCAAAAAGAGTAAAGAAGAAACAAGCAAAGCTGTTGCTATTGTGCCTTCCACCCAAACTGTTGATTCATCTAAGAATAGTAATAAGTTTGCTAAACATGCTGACAGAATCAACAAAAACAATTCAGAATATGTTTCTGGAAGTTCTTCTTCCAAAAAGGCTTAAAAGAGAAAATGCTATAAATGTGGGAAGAAGGCACACATGGCCAAAGCCTGTACTGAAACTGAGGACATGAGGCTTGTTGACTCTGCTAGTTCCATCATTGCTAAAACAAGCAGTGTTGGAAGTAACATAGTCAATGAGAATGGTACCCAAACTGATACCATTCAAATTGGAAATGTTAGTGTGGATATCACTAGTCCATCAACAAACGTTGATGAAGTAGGAGAACTCATCCCTATGATGTGTTCCCCTAAAAGTAACTAATATTTTCCAATGACACTCTGCAGGACAAACAACCATCCCAGGTTTGGTACTTGGACAGTGGCTGCTCAGGACATATGACAGGTTGCAAGGACCTGCTGAGTGATCTCAAGCCTAAAAAAGGGCCAAAAGTCACCTTTGGTGACAATGTACAGGGATCCACAAAAAGATATGGAACTCTCCAAGCTGGTGCTGCAGTGTTCAAAAGGGTAGCCTATGTGGTTGCTGGTTGGCCTGAAACATAATCTTGTTAGCATAAGCCAACTGTGTGATGCTGGCTACAAGGTTAACTTTGATGAGCACCTGGGTTACATATTGGATCCCCAAGGCAAAGTTGTGTTGCGTGCTCAACGAAAGAAGGGTGTATATGTTGTGAACATGAAATCTGCTGATCCCACAACTGAAACCTGCTTTCTCACAATAACCAATGCAGACTTGAACTGGCTATGGCACAAAAGACTGTCACACCTGAACTTCAAGAATATCAACAAACTCTGTAAGAGAGAGTTGGTAACAGGTTTGCCATCTATAACCTTTGTTAAGGATGAACTCTACACAGATTGTGAAAAAGGCAAGCAGAGAAAATCATCTTTCAAATCTAAGCACAATTTCTCTATTGATACTCCTCTCTTCTTAATCCACATGGACTTGTTTAGACAAGTCAATGTCCCAAGTCTAGGAGGAAGAAGATACACTCTAGTAATGGTTGATGAGTTCTCCAGGTTTACACGGGTGATCTTTTTGAAGAGCAAAGGAGAGGATGCTAGAGAAATCATTGGGTTTATCAAAAAGATGGAAATGCTGAACTCTGCTTAAGTCAAGCAGCTTAGAAGTGATCATGGTACTAAGTTCAGAAACAGTACTCTTGAGGACTTCTGTGAAGAAAGAGGGATCTCACAGAACTTTTCAGGAGTAAGAACTCCACAACAAAATGGAGTTGTTAAAAGGAGAAACAGAACTCACATTGAAGCTGCTAGAACCATGCTGTGTGCATCTGGTTTACCCTCATCATTCTGGGTTGAAGCTGTCAACACTGCTTGCTTCACCATAGATACTTAGTGGTGAAAAGGTTCAACAAGACTTCCTATGAGCTGCTCAAAGGGAGAAGGCCAAACATTAGCTACTTCCATGTGTTTGGATGTCCCTGCTTCGTTCTAAATCAAAGGGACCATCTGGCAAAGTTTGAACCCAAAGCTGATGAAGGTGTGTTTGTTGGATATTCCGCTATCTCCAAAGCCTACAGAGTATACAACAACAAGAGAAAGGTGATAGATGAATTTATCAATGTCACCTTTGAAGAGTCTAGCAGTGCCTCTATCAAAGCTGATCCTGAATTAGTCTCAGGAGAATTCAGTTTAGATGATCTTATGCACTCCAATAGTGAAGAAAAGGACTCAAAAGCTTCCACTACGTCCAGAGTGGAACCTGTTAATCATGATGGTCATGATGATGATTATGTTGATACACCATGTGTGAACAAGTGTACTGACATAATTACAACCTCATGTCCTGAACCAATCAATGCTGATTTTCCTGGATCCTCTGCTGATATGTTCAACAATGGAGAGTCATGCTCAACGAGTGAACAGGCTCAAGATATCAGTGTGTCTGAAAATCTTGAGAGCTGTTCAACAGGACCTGTAGAAGATGCAAACAACTCAGGAGAATCCTCATTGAAGCATGATCCTAAGTGCATCAGGTGTCACCCAAATGATCATATAATTGGTGACATCAACAAAGGGGTGCAAACAAGATGGGACAGCTTAGGAAACTTTTGTATGTTCTCTAGCTTTGTGTCCCTAATGGAGCCAAAGAAAGTGGATGAAGCACTTAAAGATGCCAATTGGATCACTGCCATGCAAGAAGGACTCAATCAGTTTGAGAGAAACAAAGTATGGAAACTGGTCCCTGCTCCTAAAGGAAAAACTATAATTGGCACCAAATGCGTTTTCAGGAACAAGATGGATGAGCAAGGTCACGTCATTAGAAGTAAGGCAAGACTAGTTTCTCAAGGGTACAGACAGGAGGAAGGCATCGACTATGATGAAACATTTGCTCCGGTGGCCAGGTTAAAGGCAATTCGTTTGTTTTTAGCCTACGTTGCTCATAAGAGCATGAAGGTATTTCAAATGGATGTGAAGAGTGCATTTTTGAATGGTAAGCTGCAAGAAGAAGTCTATGTCAAGCAGCCTCCAGGTTTTGAAAATGAACATCATCCAGGTTTTGTCTATAAGTTGGACAAAGCTCTCTATGGTCTAAAACAAGTCCCTAGAGCCTGGTATGACACTCTTACTGATTTCCTTATGAGCAATGGTTATTCCAGAGGTAAAGTGGATACCACACTGTTCATAAAGAAGGTGAAGTCTAATATTATGTTTGTTCAAATTTATGTGGATGACATAATATTTGGTTCTACTAATGAGCAGTTATGCAAGAATTTTTCACTACTCATGAAATCTAAGTATGAAATGAGTATGATGGGAGAACTAACTTTCTTTCTAGGATTACAGGTTAAACAAACCTCAAATGGAATTTTTATAAATCAAAGAAAGTATACTTTAGATCTTTTGAAAAAGTTTAAATTTGATCAAAGTTCTCCTATCAAAACCACAATGGCAACCAATGTAAAGTTGGATGCTGATGCCAGTGGCAAAGCTGTTTCAGTAACAGCTTACAGAGGCATGATTGGGAGCTTGCTATATTTAACTGCTAGTAGACCTAATATTATGTTTGCTACCTGTTTATGTGCTAGGTTTCAAGCTGATCCTAAAGAATCACATCTAGCTGCTGTAAAAAGAATCTTCAGATACCTTAAGGGTACACCAGGTTTGGGTATTTGGTATCCCAAAGACTCAAGCCTTGAACTAACAGGATATTCAGATTCTGATTTTGCAGGCTGTAGGCTAGACAGAAAAAGCACAACAGGTGGATGTCAATTCCTTGGTGGTAAGTTGATAAGTTGGTGCAGTAAGAAGCAGAATTCAGTTTCCACTTCTACTGCTGAAGTTGAGTATATTGCTGCTGGAAGCTGCTATGGGTAGATTCTGTGGATGCAGCATCAGCTTGAAGACTATGGACTTGTATATAGGAAAACCCCTATTCTGTGTGACAATACAAGTGCCATAGCTATCTCCAACAATCCAGTATTTCATTCCAGAACAAAGCATATAGAGGTCAAACATCACTTCATAAGGGATCACATCCAGAAAGGTAATGTTAAACAAAAGTGACTAAGTGTCCTAAATGTTCTAAGATTTTATATGTCTCACACTGCTCAAGTTTCTCAAAACAGCTAAGACGGAACAGGCTATGCATGTTCTACACTTAGCCAAATTCTGAAAACTTGAACAGCTTGAGCGTATAACAAGTTTGATAATATCTATTCTCACCTCAAACCTGGTCTGTTGATCAAATCTCCAACCTGCTCACTCTCTCAATCTGTCACACAAGACATTGTATTGTAACCTGATCAGCTATTGAACACAAACTGTTCTTACATAGCTGAACAGGTTGACTGAATAGCTTGAAGAGTGAACTGCTTGTGATGACCCTGCTCATCACAGGTTTGACCAACAGCTTAGACCATCAGTTTGTAATTACCTTTCTTCACAATTAAGTTACATAATTTTTGTTTTTATTTAACATAATTATTGCGGATAATGTGTGTTTACGTGTGTTAGTGATTAAAAAGGGCTCAAGTGGTCTGATAACCGTTCTGACATGGACAACCGTTCCGTTTTCCTTTAACGAACATTTCAAATCAACCGCCCAAACTTTTCTCTCTCATACCCACTCACATTCAAACCCTATAAATACCCCCTACTGTTCATCTTCGTCTTCCTCACTACTTCCATAACTTCCAAAGAACCTTAAAAGTCGACTAAGTGTCCTGTGCTACTACTTTCACTATTTCCCAAATGGCTCACCGAAACATCCCCTTCTTTTCAGTTTTTGTTGGTAACGAAGAGCAAAAACACTCGTCTGTTACCACAATGCTGACTTTGAAACCTACCAACTACCTTGCAAACCTACCCATCCCAAAGAATTATATGGGAAAAGGATATGACGACATGGTGGAGTTTCTGAAGGTTCACCCCTTGAACTACGCAATGACTGCATCTACTGGTGTCCTGTACCAGGAGATGGTTTATGAATTTTGGTACACCTACTCTTATGATCCTTCTACCAAAATCATCAGGGGAACAATACTCAATGGGACTCTGACCATTGAGATCACTACTTGTCTGATCAGGGAAGCTCTTCATCTCCCTGTGGCTGAAACCTATGATCAGCCATAGCCTGAAGATGAACAGATGAGAAATCTGCTACACTTCTGTGGTGTAGCAGAACCCAAAGTTGGAGCTACTCTGTTTAGGAAGGATTTGTCTCCAACCTACAGTTTCCTATTTGCCTCAGTGGTCATGAGCTTCAGCAGTAAAGTTGGCTCATTCGACCAACTCAGCCATGATGGGATTCCAATAGTCCTACAGCTTGTGCATGGGACTACAATTCAACATGGCAAGATGGATTTTCATGAACCTGAGAAACCTGGTGCAGCAGGAAACACGTCCAGCTGCTGTTCGATATCCCAGGTTTTTAAGTCTTATTTTCAAGCATATTTGTGGTGAACAACTCTATAACTCTCAGCCTCTACGTCGTACTGCTGCATTCCCTGTGATAGGGAATAGAGTTTTCTATACTCCTGTTCTCCCAAATGAACCTCCGCTGTCCACACCAATGAGGAGGTTGCTAGGATTGGTGGAAGGACATTCTGCTGTGAGAGTGGATCCAGAGACTGCTCCCAAGGGAAAATCCAAATCCAGGGTTAAATTTGTTAAAAGGACCCTGGAAACGACTAAAGCTGAGCCTGTCAGCAAGAAGGCTAAAACAGCCAAGTCAAGGTTTGCCTCATAAGCCTCTGTGGCTGATGGGGAGCAGACTTCTCACCCTGGTTCATTTGTTGAACCTGAAGCCTCTGTGGCGCCTGAGAGTATGGAACAGGCCAACCCAACTGTTTCTGACCCAGTCTCAAAACCAGTCCAAATAGAACCCCTCATCTCCTCTCCACAACATCCATCATCCACCTCCTCTCTCAAATGATACCAACGCAAATCCATTGCCAAAAAGAAACCAACAGCCAAAACAGCCCAAACCAGCCCCTCTGTTCGCTCTCTACAGGGTTCAGTCGAAAAAGAAGCACACCCTGCTGCCTCTCCTATTTTGGGAGAAGGTTCAGCACATTTGGAGCAGGCTTCACTCCAACAAGAGTCTACCCACAGTCAGCCTAGACCCTCTGGTTCCTCTCAACAGGAACCAGTTGTACAAAAGGAGTCTAACACATCAACTATTCCAGCCTCCTAACAGGCTAAGAATATTGAAAGACAGGAGTTCACTCCACTCCATACTGAGTCCACACAGTCTCCTCCTCATACTTCTTCACAGCCTGAGTCTGCACGAGGTGCCCAACCTGCTGGATTAGACCATCCAGTGGATCAGCCTCCAACTTCTACTCCTCATGATACAGCTGTTCCACAACAAACAGTTGCTGAAGGACCAACAACCCATGCCAATGAACCTCAGGGAACATACCATCCCTCTGGTGAGGCTGCTCCTCATATGCAAACTCCATCAGCAGGTTTCACCACTGCTGATGTTGAAATGCACATTCCATCTCCCAATGATGAGGTACCTTTAAACCAAGGTGCTGCAGAGGGAACAACCCCTGGCCTTCATGAAGGTGCTACAACACAAGAAACATCTGAAAGGCTCCCAACCTCCACCCCTTCTCTTGATGAAGCAGCTACAGCCACTGCTGAAGGACCGATCGACCCCTCCAAGCTGGGCCACATTACTTTTGCCCAGGCTATGGAGCTTCTATCAAGAGTCACCATTCCCTCTCCATCACATCCCCAAACACCTGCCTCATCATCATCATCTCATTCATCCCCATCTACTCAATCCAAACAGTCTACCCATACTCCTCCTTCCCCCAAAGATCTTCCTTTAAAATATCAGCTTTCCTTGCTGACCAACAAAGTTGGCTCTTTGGAAAACTCCATGACTGCCCTACCATCCATAATCTCAGATTCTGTGTCTGCCCAGCTTCAGGGGTTCTTTGATCTTTTCAAGGATTCCTTTCCATCCACTCCCCAAGCTGACCACTCCTCAGAACTGCTTGCACTTACTGCACAGCTGTAAAATATCTCCACTTGCCTCTCCTCAATTCTCTCACTCCAACAGGACTCTGTGTCCTCCATGACAGCCATATCCCAACAGCTGTCCACTCTCCTCACTACTTGCACTACTACCCTTCCTGCCACACTGGCCAGCCTAAACAGTCTAATAGTCTCTCTATCAAATTCTGTGTCAGCAAATCTTGATGATGTGTAGGACTCTCTTGAGTTACATCTTGCACAGCTTCAAAGTTTGTTGTTCACAGCTTCTGATAGAGAAATCTTCTTAAGCTGACCTCTATTGCTGATTCACAATCCTCCTCTCTTCAAACCTGTCTTTCCCTACTAGCAGAGGTGAAGGACAATCACGCTTTCTTAGTGCATAGCCTGGTTGGCCCCAAGCCTGCTGCCAAGCCTGCTGAATTCGTTTCTTCAGGCAGACCAGTTGTTGAAGGTGCTGTCCCATCTCCTTCAAAGGGGGAGAAGTTGTCTGCCTCAAAGACTAAGTCTAAGGGGGAGAAACCTCTTCTCCTAAGGAGAAATCAACATCTACTGGTCCCCCAGCAGGTGCATCTGTAACAGGTCCAGGTCAAGTTGAAGGTGCCTCTCATCAAACTGAAACTGCTCAGCCTACTCAAGCTGGATCTCCAAACCTTGCACAATCTAAGGGGGAGGAATCCTTTCCTGAGGACAGGCCAAGCGGCAAAAGGAGACATCTAATTCTGGAAGAAGAAGAAGAAGATATTCCTGAAGCTGTTCCCATTAAAACAGCTAAAGGAAAAGAAAAATCAATTGTTGACCCTGATCTCCAGAAAGCAGTAGATCTGAAGTTTGACAGATCAAGGGCTAAGGAAATGGGTCTTCCCATGGAAAAGTCTTATGAGTTCAGAGATGAACAACTCAAAGCCCTGGAAAAACTAAGAAAAGAGGAAGCCTCTGCCAAAGCTGCCAGGTCCTTTGCACTCTAAGAGGCAAGCAAAATCAAAATGCCTTCATAGGAGGTGCAAAGGAAACTGCTTGACGCTGCTAAGGAGTCAGCAACTGAAAAGGAAGGTGGTAAGGAACAGGGTGCTCAAGTCTCAGTGACCAAATCCAAACAAGCATCCTCTGCAAGGGCCCAGTTCCACTTTGACAACTTGGCAAGGAAAAAGTTCTTCGATGTTGCTGATAGAAGACTTGCCAAGGAATCTATTGCCAAAGCTGTTCCCATATCAAGAAAAGGCAAACAGTGGAAATTGAAAATCACCGGAATGGGTGCAACAGGCCCAGAACTGGAAACTTATGACTACACTGATGTTGTACAAATGGGGTACAGGGAATGGGTTGAGTTGGCAGTTGCCCTGAAATGGCTAAGACTATCAGGGCATATGTCAAGAAGCTGATGGAGAGTGTGAAAGACCTTGGCCTGATTTCAGAAGAACAATCTCAGGGTGTCTCTGTGACTTACCCTAAAATAAAGGCCAAGAGAAATAGAAAGGATTCAGAGCTGGAGGAACTCCTGATCTTAATTGAACAAGGTGACTATGCAGTAGAGATCAAAGGAGTTGACTACAGCCTGCCCAAAGGAGTAGAATTTAAAGAAGGCAAGCTGATTGAGGAACCTAAGTTGGGGGCATTTTTTATAGATCCCCTGACAAAGAAGAACTTTCAGAGAGCATCAGACCTACACAAAGTTGGTCTCAAGCAGCGTGTAGCATTCAGACTTGCATACTCCTTCAGGCAATCCAGTAAGTGGAGAGCAGCCATCTGGGCTCAGCTCAGAGGCTTCTGTGAAAGAGGGGAGCTTCAACATCCCAATTTTATGTTTCTCAGAGTTGAAATTCAAGATATGGAGGAAACAAGGGATGAAATTGAGAAAATGTTTGAAGAAGGTCTGCCACCACCACTGTCATGAAGTCCACCTACTGACTGAGTAGGTGAAGAATGGAAGATGTCCATCTGTTATATATGCTTGCCATTATCTGCTCCCAACATCAACAGTCCAAATTGTTGAATTCTCTTGTACATTGGTTGTACTTATTTGCATTAGTTGTAGCTCTTTTTTTCACATCAGTTGTAATATACACTAGTACATTAGTTGTACTTTTGTAAAAACATATGTTGTTTATGTAATCAAAATCAGTATATATAAACTGATGTTTTACTTTACTTTAATGTTGTAATTTTATTTCAGCAAGATGTATTGTAAAATGTATAGTGATTATTGATTAAATCAGCTCAGACTGATTATTTCAAATAGGGGGAGATTGTTAGGCACAAAAAGGCCTCGGTCAAACCTGCTCTACATCTTAGGGGGAGATTTTTAATCAAACCTATTTGATGCACTTGAAGGTATAATGTAAGGCCTGTTTATGCCTTATTGAAACCTGAAAAGTGATTTGCAATATCAGCCCCAAGCTGTTTACCCTGTTGCATTCGTTGCAACAAAGGCAGATTGTTCAAGCTGTTCTGTCTGCTGAACAGGCTGGACATAAACTGTCTATGCCGCTCTGTTTTGTTGAGCAGCTTGGACAGATTCTAAGTGTTCTGTTCTTTGTGAACAGAACCTGTTCTTTGTGAACAGGCTAAACCCTTTATGGAATATGTTTCCAAGTCCTCATGTATTGTTTTTGTCTATAAGATCAGTTTAAAAGTCGAAGACAAAGTGGAAAACAGAAACTGCACAGCCTGCCTACGCTGTTTTGTTACATGAAGACAAACGGATATCTGAAAAGGGTGACAGACCTTTTCTTATATCAAAATGGCCTTAGAAAAAGGAGAAAGATGCAAAGTTGACATTCCTCTTTTGGTTAAAGCCTTATTCAACAGTGACAAAAAGAAAAAAACAAAGATTCTGCCATATGAAGACAAACATGCTTTATCAGAATGTGCAGAAAAGGTGTCTTGTCTTTTTGGAAAGACTTTCCACTATCTCATCATCCAATGAAGAAGCTTCACTGAGATTCTCACTGAGAGCATAAAAGGAAGCTTCTAAGGATTGTGAGACATCAAAGAGTGTGATATCAGATCGTGCATTAAAGTGTGTTTTTCATGCATGCAAGTCTGCTTGAATATAACAGTACGTGTGTCTAAGCTGTTCATACTCAAGCTGTCCATTTGTGTATTGTAAAATCAGTGAGTACATCTAAGTGAGTGTAGTCATTGTATCTAGTCTGAGTGAGTCTTAGATTAGTTAAACAACTGTTGTATCTGTCATCTCAGCTTGAACCTTTCCGCAGTTCAGGCTTGTTTGTAATTAACACTTGTTGATAATATATACAAACATTGAGAAAAGAGGGTTGAGTTTTAAATAGCTATATTCACCCCCCCCCCCCCTCTACAGCTTAGAACAATACACTAAGGAATCCTTTTGGGACCTACATCAACGGAGTAACAGGGCAACTCCTCAAAACGCATGAACTTCTTCTGACCATTTTTTTTTCAAAAAGATTGCTCCTTGTTGAGCTCCCATGAATACTCGATAGATTGGTTGATGATCTATGCCAAAAAATTCTTGATCAGGAGCCCTGAGTCCATCTTTGACCAGAAAACTCTTAATTTGGAAATCTTTCAGGCACATTATGATGGATAGCCATCTCATGCACCTGTTCAAAGCTGCAAGAGCAGTGACATGACTTAAACGTCCCTTTACTTTATTCTTCAGCTTGTTGTGCATTGTTTCTATCATCGGGGTTCATAAAATCAAGGTCACTCTCTTGAACCAGCTGTGATGACCCATCTTCTCTATTGATGTTGAAAGAAGGTGTGAACAGACATGCCCGCTTGTACATCGAAATAGAGACTATCTTTATAATCTTTGACTTTGACCAGTAAGCAGATTTTGGTCTGGTTTCTCTCAGCATCAATTGGTTGTATTTCTGCTTGTTCGGCTTTAGATGCATCACTGAGCTCTATTAAAAGTCGTTTGTTGTACATACCCGTCTTTTTCTTGAATATCATCTTAAATCTATCTTCGAGATATGGCTAAAGGAAATCCTTTGCGTTGAAATTCATCAGAAATTGTTCCAAACCTTGAAGTGGTGGGGCTTCACCTTCTGCAACAGGAATCTCAAGCATTTTATAGACTCGACCCTGTTGGTCGAGCCTTAGGGCATCTCTCTCGCTGGCGGGAAGGGTATGCACTTTCCCATTTGAAAACCAAGTGACCCAGTCAAGGTCTCCTCTGTCACATACGAGAAAAACATCAGGGTCCTCTTGAAAGCAGTCAACGGTTCTAGGACCTGATGACTCAGTGGTTTGGGTGGCAGGTATTTGGACTTGTGGGATAGTGGTTGGTTCAGGGGTAGGTTGTTGTGCGGGAGGAAGGGTAGGAGCTTTCAGAGCTGATAGAACTTCTTCCTATGGAACATGGGTTGGAGAGTTTAGGAAATCAAATGAAGAGGATGATTTTTGTGGGAATTCTGGCTCAGGTTAGGTGTCTTTAAAGGTTCGTCTAGATCAATCTCAGAGTCTGAATCAGACAATAAGACGATTTCGACTTTATCTGAAAGTTTCTCATACACTACCATCGCCATTGTCAAACCTTCTTCTATCTGACCCCCTGAAGCACCTGGGAATTTCTCCTTACTCTGCTCAATTCCTGCTCCCCCGACACCTTGTACCTCTCCCTCAAGCTGCAGTCTGGGACGTTTCTCCCCCTCAGGACGACCAGGGTCCTCCTGGTCATCATGTTTTCTTTTTAGGACTCATCCTGAGGTCTGCACATTTTCTGTGGAATAATGACAGCTGATTCTAGTCTGCCCATCCTTTTGTTCATCTCTGCCTCGACTAGCAGAATTAGCCTTCTGAGAATTTTGATTGAATCAATGAATATGGCTGCGGTCGTGGCGATCTGCTCTTCAAGGACTACGGTAGATTGGACTGAATGGGATCCTGGTGGCAACTCCTGAGTTGCAACACCCTTACCCTTCAAGAAAGAGAGAAGGGAGGAATGTTGTTCCTCGGAAAATGCCATGAGGGCGTCCAAGTCAGACCAGGTAACAAAACTAGCAACACGTAGAGCGACCGTTAACATCTCGGGAGTTATCCCTTGATGGCCTGAAGCGAAAGGCATTTGTGTGGCCGCTTCAGGATTTCCTTCTGTCCTTTCTGTCTCCTTAGTTGGGAGTGCATATCAAGAAGTTTCTGGAGACGCCACGGAGGAGTCTTTGATGTATGGGGACGTCACAGAGGCGTCTTGCTCGTGCAGAGTGATTTGGGGTGGGGAATCATCCGTGATCAAATGAACGGCAGTCACTAGGGGCGACATGTGACCTATTTCAACATCTCCCCTATCCGAATGAGAGGGAGATGGAATATGTGTAATTTCCCCGTGTTGTGAAACGGGTTCCCTTTAAGGGGAACCTGCGTGGCTGGATTGGATGATTTCGACAACTGGACTGGTGTCCTTTTGCGGGGTTGTCCGGCTTTGGGGTGTTTGGACTCCCTCAGCTATTATTCTCTTAGCCCTCAAAGGGTCAAAGACGGTGCTTTCAGAATCACCAGTCTCTGGCCTCTCACCTTCTACTCGCTCCCTCACTATAGTCATCTCTCACTCCCCAGAGCCCAAAAATTTGTTCTATATCCTCTCTTACACGCTCGTCCTCACTCACTCTTTGCTCACCTTCGGATGTGGTTGGCTCTGTCGGTTCTGACAGAGCCTTATCCGGATACGCTCGCTGGTAGTATACCTCTACCCTTTCCAGACTTTAATCGGCCATTCGTAGAAGTGACAACGAAATATTCATAACTTAAACTTGAGGGATTTCCCTCTGGATTTTGACACGTTGAAGTGAAACCATCTTGTATACGTCTGATTTGGGACTCTCATGTATGTCATCATCTTGGTCCATAGCGAATTGGATGAACAGTTAGAGGAACCGTTGAAATGGTATAATATTCCTTTCTCTCTTGGTTCCTCTATCCTGGACCGCCCTCTTCAGCTCCTCCTAAATGAACGCCGCATAACCATTCCCCACCCTCCAATACCTCATAACAACCGACAGTTTCTAGAGGAAACCCTTTTCCACTCAGATCACTTCACAGAATTTGCTCCACATAACTGGAAACTGGACCTATCCATTCTCTGCTCCGAAGCTGAGGATATCACCTTTGATATCCTCAAAGGCCACCCAATCTTCTATTCCCTCACCACAGCCATCTCCGTACCAATCATTTACCTTCAACAATTCTAGTACCACCTAAAGTTCGTCAATGAGGCAGTCCCTCATTCACAACAATAATCGACTCCATCCCCATCTGCCTAACTCTAGAAGCCATACGCCACATTCTCTGCCTCCCAACCGAACACTTCTCAGTCACAAAATACTCCTTTCCTCCCATTCCAACCCCAGCCCAAACACTCCAAGAAGTCCAATCCCTAGGGTATGATGGTGCCCTATCCAAACCATCTGACTTCAAAACCAAACAGCTCCAATCACACTGGAGGGTATTCTTTGATATTATCAACAAATGCTTCACTGGAAAGCATTCTGGCCACAAATCAACATCAATCCATGTTTTAGCCATGTTCGCCGCTTTTGCTTTTGAAAGACATTTCGATTACATGGCGTTCATTTTTTATGAGTTAAACAGGGCAATCCAAGATAGAGGAACCAAGAGAGAGCGGAAATTTATACCATTTCAAAGGTTCCTCCAACTGATCACTCAATTTGTCATGGATCAAGATGACGATATATATAAAAGGCCCGAAGCTGACGTCTACAATGCGGTTGCTCTCCAACGGTTTAATATCCCGTGGGACATTCCTCAAGTACCAGTCATGAACATTCCATTGTACCTTCTTCGTATGGCAGATAAGAGCTTAGAAAGGTAAGGGTTTATTAACAAGGTGTGTATCCAGAAGAGGCTCTGTCAGAACCGACAGAGCCCACCACTTCCGAAGGTGAGCAACGAAAGAGTGACGCCGAGTGTGAAAGGGAGGACATTGACAATCTTTTGGGTTCCGGGGAGTGGCAGTTGAATGAAGAGTGGCAGGGCACCGGAGGTGAGAGGCCAGAGACATGTGACTCTGAACGCACCGTCTCTGACCCTTTGAGGGTCGAAAGATTGAGAGTTGATGGAGTTCCTACCCCCCAAAGTCGGACAATCCAATAAAAGGCCACCAGTCCAGTGGCCGAAATAACCCAACCTAGCCACCTAGGTTCCCCTCAAAGGGAACCTATTTCACATCACGGGAACATAGCACAAATGCCATCTCCCCCTCATTCAGAGAGGGGAGATGTTAAAATAGGTCACCTGCTTCCCCCGGTGACCGAAGTTCATTTGATCACGGTTGATTCCCCACCCCATAACACTCCACCACACGTGCACGATGCCTCCGTGACGTCCCTACACATTCGAGACGCCTCTGTGGCGTCTCCACAAACTTCCCGATCTGCAACCCAAGCTGGGGAGCAAGAAATGAGGGAAGGAAGTCCTGACGCGGCAACACAAATGTCATCCTCTTCAAGCCATTAACGGATTACACCGAAGATGTTAACGGCCGCTCTTCGTGAGGCTGGACTAGTTACCCGGGTTGACCTGGAAGCCCTCAAGGTCGCTTCTAAGGAACAACATTCCTCCCTTCTATATTTCTTGAAGGGAAAGGGTGTTGCAACTCAAGAGTTGCCACCAGGAACCCATTCAGTCCAATCTTCATCGGCGCTTCGAGAACAAATTGCCATGATCGCAGCAATCTTACAGATTCTATTGAAAGCCTCCGTAGGCTAATACTGCGCGTCAAGGCAGAGATGAATAAGAGAGTGGACAGGCTGGAATTGGCTGTCATCGATTTGCAGTCTCTATGCAGACCTTAGGCTGAGTCTTTGAAAAGGAAACATGACGACCAGGAGGACGCTGGTCATCCTGAGGGGGAGAAACGCCCAAGACTACAGCCTGAGGGAGAGGTACCGCGTGTAGGGGGAGCAGGAGGTGAACAAAGTGGGGAGAAATTCACAAATGTGACAGGGGGCAGAGAGTAGAAGATCTAATGATGGCGATGGTAGTATATGAGCCTCCATCTGATAAAGTCGAAATCATCTTATTGTCTGATTCAGACTCGGAGATCGATCAAGACAAACCAATAAAGATACCCAAACCAGAGCCTGAATCTTCACAAAGATCATCTTCATCTTTTGACTTCCTGAATTCACCAACTCACGTACCCCAAGAAGAAATATTATCAGCTCTAAAAGCTCCTTCCCCTCCTCCTACCCAACAGCCTACTCCTGAACCTTCCACCACCCCACATATCCAAACACCGTCCACCCAATCCACTGAACCAACAGGGGCCCGAACCGTTGATTGCTTTCAGGAGCAAACTGAGCCATCCCTTAAATATGTCAGAGTGGACCTGGCTAGGTCACATGAATCTCCAAGGGCAAAGTACATACTGCTCCTGCCAGCGAGAGAGACTCTCTAAGGCTCGACCATCTGGGTCGAGTCTATAAAATGCTTGAAATACCTGCTGCAGAAGTTGAGGCCCCACCGTTTCAAGGGCTGAAACAATTTTTGATGAAGTTAAAATCATAGGACTTCCTTCAGCTATATCTAGAAGATAAATTCAATGTTGTTTTCATGAAAAAGCCCGGTAAGTATAGCAGACGCCTTCTTATGGATTTATGCGACACATCAAAAGTAGAACAAGCAGAATACAATTAAATGATGTTGAGAGAACCCAGGCCGAAGTCTGCATACTAGTCAAAGTCGAAGATCGTAAAGATAGTCTCCATTTCTATGTACAATCGGGCCCGTCTATTCACTCCTTCTTTCGACATCAAACGACTCACAACTGGTACATGAGAGTAACCTAGACTTTATGAACCCCGACGATATTGAAACTATGCACAATAAACTGAAAATAAAGTTAAGGGGAGATTAATTCATGTCACTACTCTAGCAGCTCTAACCAGATGTATGAGACAACTTTCTATCGTCATGTGCTTAATCGATTTCCAAATGGCTATTGAGAGCTTTCTGGTAAAAGTGGGACTCAAGGCTCCTCATCAAGCATTTTTTTGGTATCGATCATCAACCCATGTATCGAGTCTTCATGGGAGCTGATTAGGGAGTCATCTTTTTGGATAAGAATGGGCAGAAGAAGTCCTTGCGTTTTGAGGAGTTGCCTTATTACCCCAATAGCACTCTCTGTTTAATAAGAGCATAGCTGAATGGGAGATTCCAACAGGATGATGCCCAGAAGGTGAACTCAAGAAAAGGCCTAAGGAGATAAAGGACATACTCAACGCACTTGAGCTTATAATTGACAGGTTGCATGCTCGCCAGGTGATCAGAAGATTCGATGTTATTCTTGGCCTGCGAGAATCTGAAGAGCAAGCCTGCCATCCTCCACATTGATTGAAAAGGGGGATATTGTTACATATTAAATTTCAGTCATGTGGATTCTATTTTGTAATAGTTAGTTGAATTTTATTTCCATGTAATTTATTTTCTTTCATTTGTAAGTTGTTTCATTTAATTAGAAGTTGAGGGGTATAGTTTGTAAACCCTTCAAACTTGGTTTTAATATTTAAGGGAAAGCTCCTAGGGTTTCCCACAACTTTGTTTTTATTTTCATTTGAAGAAAAAAAAATAGCGACCGCCTTATTCTTTATTCTTTCTGACAAGTTCATCATCGATTTAGACTATTCTCTTTGTTTGAATCATTTTATATTACTGTTTATTGGTGTGAGTGCAAGATTATCATTTGGGACGAATTAACATACAGGTTTGTAATTGTAAAGTCAAATCAGTATTTACGGTTTAGGATAAAGTAGATGGGTCTGATGAATGCGAAATAATTGAGCTGTTTCAATGTTATACATGTGTTGGTCAGCCCATTGAGGCAAGGTATATACATCTTGAAAATATGATCAAATTTATTATTTAACATGTATAACAGATATCCTTACTCTTGGCTATAAATATTTATGTAGGTATAAAATACACTTGAAGGTCGAAGTGTTCACTAGATGTATTATCTTGACGTTATTTGATAGGGATGGGAGAAAACTTATGAACAAATCTGTAGATGATCTCCTCCAACATAATATTGAAGTATGGTTGATATTTGTTTGTGTTTTTCCTGTTGTATAAATTTATAATTATATTCGGATTTCATCATAAATGTATATTTATGTACATAGGTTGGTGACAAGCATCGTATCCTGTGCATTGAATTGTTTGGTTAGGAAAACATTTGCATTTAAGTTGAAGGTTAATGAGTACGACCTTACAAATTAGTGTCATACATATGGGATCTCCACACTTATAGACGATGTTGAGATCATATCTCTGTTGCAAAAACAAAAAGGTCAACGGTCAACAAGGTACTTAAGGTACTTATTTTTTAACATTTACTTACATTTGAATTTCATGTGAGATTTGTTTCCGTTCTTTTAATATTATAATTTATTGTTCTTTATGTTAAATGTGATTTAATTTTCCATTATCTAATACCATCTTCCTTAATCAATCCATAGTTCAGAATCAAAGACTATGGGTAGTTATTATGATTTTTGATATGTATCCTTTAAAAACCTAATTTTGATGTTTTTTTCATTGTTTTGTCAATTATGGTAATCCAGAGCAATTCATCGGATTGTTTTGACTTTCATGGTTATGAAGTTGATTCGCAAGGAAATAGTTCCGTCAAGGTACGTGTTGTTCAACACTTCACAGAACTTTATTTGTTATATTCTAAAATAATGTCATGTTTTATTAGACTATATATTTTGGTCATA
This sequence comes from Centrapalus pauciflorus, assembly GCA_020465985.1. NCBI lineage: Eukaryota > Viridiplantae > Streptophyta > Magnoliopsida > Asterales > Asteraceae > Centrapalus > Centrapalus pauciflorus. Next base: position 168,702 of record JAANYP010004357.1, read on the forward strand.
TAGGATGTTTCAAGCATTGGAGAAAATATCACCGTTCAAAGTTTTATGTCAATTAAAGCATGGTGATGATCAAGACAACGCCACCCCTATTTCAAACAAGCGTAAGGTTGGTGTTTATCTTGACGACGATAATTGTCAAATGTGTGCAACAAAGACTTTAAATCTACTCAATGTTGAAGTCAAAGAAGAAGTGAAAAACGAGAAACTCACAACAACCACCATGAATCTTTTGGTTCCGAAGAAAGAGAAATAAAGCATTACGTTTATTTGTATTCAAATTATATCTACTTTTATTATTTTCTATAATTTCAGCTTTTTAAATATTTCAGGTTCAGACAGTGTTTATCGTTTATTTTTGAACATCATTGCCATTTTTATGACTTCAAGATTTGTTATCTACTTTTTTGACATGAATGTTTACACATGTTATTGAAAATATTTATACAATCATTGTCAACATGTCATTAAACATAAATTTTAAACATACATTTTTTCAAACTCATATTTAATTGTATTAAATGATTCTTACACTTCTTTGTTAGTATATAAAAAATAATTGATCTTATGAAGTTCATGTTACTTAATCACTTTCTAAAAGACTTTTTACAATTAATGATTACTTCATGTAACAAATATTATGTAACACGTTAAAATACGTTTCAAAACTAATATATAATGTAAAGAGATTTTAATAGTGATATTTTTATCCATACGTGACGATTATCCTGATAAACATAACCAACTAATACTTTTAAAATAAAATATTATTCATACAACTTTATACATGGGTTGCTAAACTAAATAGTAAAAGACGATTTAATTTTCTTTTTTTACGTTATTTCTTACAAATTTAGCCTAACAAAAGCTCCATCCTCCATCGTAATCACCTTTTTGTAAACACATAATTGTATGTATAACGAGTATTCTTTGAAACTTTTAATTAATGGGATATGATTGCAGAACATCTTTCCTGATAATCATATCAACGATGTTAATTATGGAAAATGACAAAAAAACGAAAAAGGTATAAATTAAAAAAATAGTGATCCCATTAATTTATTCTAATTTATTAATAACTGTAATAGCAAATTTAAAATTAAGTTACAAGTTATTTTAACCACCTACTTGTCATGTATGAATAAACATTTTCAAATCAATTGATACAAAATTATGTCATTTGTTAATGTAATAATTTGAGTTTTAAATTTTTTTGAATTGTAACATTCAAATTTGAATTAAAGACAAAAAATTTAAATTCTAAAAACTTACCAAATTATATATAATAATTATAGCAATGTTTTTAAATAAACATACATATAAATCCTTTCATTCTTAATAAACAATTTCTTTGATTGATAGCTTTTCTCTAACTCTTTCGTAATGGCCATAGAAAGTTACCAAATTTATGCTTACAATAATTCCTAATATATATTTATACTCATATATAATTTGAGTGTTAAATTTTTTTGAATTGTAACATTCAAATTTGAATTAAAGTCAAAAAATTTAAATTCAAAAAACTTACCAAAATTATATATGATAATTATAGCAATGTTTTTAAATAAATATACATATAAATCCTTCCATCCTTAATAAACAAATTCAAATTATAAATTTACAATGAAGTTATCATTCACCCACATTTTCATCATCCAAAACAAAAATCATAATTCGTTTTCTTCAAAGTCTGAATATCATCGATTAATTCTTTCAATTCTACTGGTGACAATTGCTAATCATTGTCAGCATCTACCTACTGCCCAAGCATTCACGTCCTCACTCAATACTCCATTTAACATGTATGTATCTCGCTCTTGACCATTGTTAATTGGTAACGTTAAACATCATCTGATATTACAATGTTTTATAAGATCATATATCCATCTTTGATTTTCTCAACTTTTATATAAAACTACACACATGTTTGGATGAAAAATAAAAAGAGATGATGTAACTTCTTTTTGGATTTTATATTCCTCACTTATCGACATTATATAATTTCATTCATCCCAATACATATTTTAAAATCCTATAATTTTAGAATCCATCATTTTAAATTAAGTCAATCCAAATGACACCCTTTATTTCATGTGTCTATAATATTGTATATTATTTTGTCAATTTGTCAATCATATAGATGATTTTTTCTCCGGAATACTGTAAGGTCACCTACCTACGGATCTGATCTTGACGCGACACCTTCCAACGAGTGCGGAATCCTCGTTAGGGGTTTAACGGATCGATCACACACACTGAAACCCGGAGACTAACACAATGATAGACGTCAACAACGAACGTCCCGACACATGAATCTCTTCGAAATGACTCTCTGAAGTACTCACAAGTTCGTAGTGCACTATACGAGCTCTGGGTGTGAATCTCTGTGAAAGTCTCTGAATAAAACGAACGGATGCTTTGTTTGCTCTCAAGTTCGACAGAACCTATGAGCCGTCAAATATCACTGAATTCACAATGATAAGTTCAATATATAGCCAATAAGTTCGTGTAGACGCTCATCCACGAACTATTTCTCATAAGTTCGCATAGTTATTATTACCAACATTGTTATATCAATTACCACACTTTACCCTTTTCGTGTAAGAGTCCTCAACTTGGTCTAAGGACCCAAACAACATGCCTACTGTTTAGCCCTTTGTACCCCTGTCCTGTGTCAAGAGCCACCACTATCCTCAAACCATTTGTTGTTTGGACCTGTAGCTAACTCCTGCACACTAAACAAGACAAGTCAGTTATCACGGGGAACCCAAGCCATGACTGACTTGGTAATACCGTTCTCATCCACAAACGTGAATTCTTTCAAATACCTATCTCTCCTTTGGGATGATTTGGGCTTTTGATCAAGAATAGGTTGTGGATTCAAGTGAATAACATCCACTCTCGGCCTTTGGGTAGGTCTTTGCTGTTCAGCTCTTGAATAATTTTCGTTATAATACATCTCAGTTTGATAATTATGGGCTCTACCTGGTGTCTTATGTCTATTAGGAGAATTAGACCTAACTAGAGTGTGACTCCTCTTAGGTGTATTATTCCTAATGATGGATTGGGGGCCAGCCATTCATTGACTATGGGATCTATTTGGTGAATTATTCCTAAGTCCGTCATTTTCTCTGAGAGACACCGGTGGTTGTCGACTACCTAGACGTGACATCACAATTGAGTGCTTCTCAGAAGTTTGAGAACTACTCCAGCTCGTATCACTAGGCATTGTTTTTAAGGTTTGCTGCTCTTATTTCCTTATGTTTAGTGAATACTCTGACTTTTTGTAGGGACAACCTGAAGCAACATGTCCTTTCTCATGACACTTAAAGCAAGACATCTTGTCAATAGATTTCTTATAGGCACTCTTTGACCTAGGTGTCTTACTAATGCCCTATTGTTTGTATCAACAGCTTGGTTTAACTCCCCTTTGTTATTATTACTTACAGTCTTATCTTCTTCTAGTTTTGGCTTACAACTAGACTGCACACACTGTACCATTTTCCTAACCTGAGGAGTACTTGAAGATACTTTAGAAGACTCAGTTACCTTGACTACCTCTGATTTAACCGTATCCTTGGTCTTATCCTGAGGAGTAGGTACATGGTTGCTATTTGCCTCAGCAACCTTAGCCCTAGACTCGACTAATTCCATATCTTTAAGAGAGATCTCTTTGGTCAGTGACTCTACATGCTCATAAATTAGTTCATTCCTGACACTTTGTTCAATAAGTTTGTCATTTAGAACTATCAAACCTTGAGCATCATTTCTCAGTTTGGCCTGAAGATCTTCCTTAATGTCTAATAAATTAGCATTATCTGATTTAAACGATTGAATTTGAGCAGTCATAGATAAATGTGTTTCTAGTACTGTAACATCCGGAACTAAACCAGGTTAGCAACAATTACCTAATCTGTATTTAATAGCCAATTATAACCTAATCAGTGGTCATTAGAAATTAATCAAGTGATTAACAAGGTTTATTAGAAAATTCAACTCAATTAGAATCAAATTAATCGGTGCGATGAATCGGGAAATCAATTAATCCGATCGATTTACGATATGAGGGATTAATTCAACTAAGTACATAATTAAATTATGATTAGTGACACTAATCATACACTAATACAATTACTTAACATTAATTATGCAAGACTAAAACAATTCATTAAAACAATGCATTCAAAAGTATTTATGAATTTACAAGAAAAGGGAAATACAAGAATACACCTTGAAATACATTTATACAAAAAAAAATGGAAATACACCCTAATTAAGGCCTATGGCCGGCCACCCCCCATAGTACATGTGAAGATTTGATTTCAATTTTATAATTCACAACCCATGCACAATCAACATCACATGGTCTTCATCTTTCACCATGCTTTGCAAGATCTTTACTGCACCCCTCTTATCACCATCATTTCAACCTCCAAATTTTCTCTATAAATAGAGACCCAAACCCTCTCATTTTCTTCACACCTTCAAAGTCTAAAACCTCTTCTTTTTCTCTCCAAAAATCCGGCCACCACCCATCCAAAGCCAAAAAAAATTGCAACTTTGCATTCCTTCAATATTTCAAGAATATTTGGTGCAAGTCTTGCAAGGATTCCAACTTCTACTCCAAGTCATACTCTAAATACTTCAAAGTAAGTAAATACTAGTTATTTCATCTTATATTTATATTTATATAAGTCTTGCATAATATATATAATCACCAACAACAACAAGTTTCATAAAAACTCAAGTTTATAAGTTTCTAGTTCTTATTTTTAAGTTGTTTCTTTAAATGTGTTTATGAATATATGAACACATTATAAACATGTTAATATTATGAAAACATGTGATATATATGTGTTTTATAACTTTTATAACTTTTACACAAGTAGTCTTTGAATAAACAACAAGAATCATAAGTTATTTCAAGTTAACTGCGGATTTTCGGCAGAAAATTTATATCGACTTTGAAAAATCATAACTAATTCATAACTTATCGAAACAAGTTGATTCTTGTCTCAAAAGTTAGATCTATGTCTTAACTATAGATCTGGATGTTTTCATAATTTATTTTGGAGTTTAAGACCTCCAGAAATTATTTGGGAAACCGAAAGTTTGACAGCTCAAAAATGGCCAACATAGGGTTTTTAACGAGCTTTTTCACCAACCTAAACATCTCTAAAAATGGCCGTTCTTGATTGTAAAAATCTTTTGTATATAGTAGTTGAATGTCCTAGAAAACCAAAGTCTAAAACGTTTTGGAGCTTGGTCAAAAACAGCCTCAAAGTAGGCCGAAAAACCTCCGAAAAAGCTGGAAAATTATATATATATATATATGTATAAACTTGACGTTTTAAGCGGGTTTTATTTATAAACTTGTAATGTTGGACGATTTAAGACATAGAAATCTATTAATATATATTATCATATATTAGAGATATTAAGTCCTTATTATCATTTAGGACTCGATTAATCTCGCTCAGTGCATCATCCATCCATTTACGCTAAAAAGCATTTTACGCTCGTTTTTACCATCACAAGCTCGGTGAGTCTTCATAGCCCATATTTTCACTATCTATTGGGGTGGAAATACATGCATTGTTTTTTTATATGGACATCAAAACTGTTTATTTCTTATATGTATTACATGTTTGGATTCATCAGCCCTCAAATCATGAACCGTTAATTGCATTTATTTGCAAGCGCGAATATATTGTGGATAGATCTATTGGGAGTCATGTCCCCCTTTCGGGTTAGTTCGGGTCGGCTAACAGCGAGTGCATATATATTCAACACACGGTATTATAGTCGGGGATACTGCACTGGGCAAACTCATTTTAATTAAGCTTCGGTTGCATGATGGTTTATGTAATAAATACACGGAATTTATGATTTTATAAATTCAACTCATCTGATAATGTCCATAAAACTGGTCTTTTCGCGTAAACCTATGAGCTCACCAACAATTTGTTGACGTATTTTAGCATGTATTTTCAGGTGTTTAAGACATGCACATTCCTCGGAAGTATCCTAAGGCTTCTGTTCATTTTGGAGTCACATCATTTTCAAACTCGGAGATTTACATGCATCTTTCCGGATAAACTAAATCGTGTATTTAAATCTTTGTATTTTAAGAACTACTTCGCTGTATTTTGGTTATGTAAAACAATATTTACACTTGAAGTTAAATCAATGTATTTTTGAAAACGTCCATATAGTGGTCGTTCGTTATGATTATCGTTACGCTTCCGCGACGTCACTCTTCGTTGCCAACCGGGGTAACGGGGTGTGACAGATTGGTATCAGAGCCATAGTTATAGTGAACTAGGTTGCATTAGTACCTAGACTATAACTGTTACAAAACTAAGTTTTCTTCAAGAACTGTGAACACATATATGGACCCTGATGACAATAACATGTCGAACAATATGGCAATTATCCTGTTTGACTTAGAGGATGAATTCTCACCCATGGAACATAGAAGCCAAGGTGACACTGAGGTATACTTTGGATCGGGAACCCACCCAGACTAAATCAATAACGATGTAATGGACTCGTCAAAGCACAAGGAGGGAAATTGTGGCCCTGCAACACAAATTGCTCCACCATCACCACCACATATGCCACCCTACACCCTATTCAGAAGCCATCCCAATGGACCATTAAGGAAGTTCACTCCTAGGAAAAGGGTGTGACTAGCACAACGGGAGTCTATCCCGGTACCTACTCATCAGCCAAGCCCGCAACTGTAACGACGGGCGAACGTAAGACAGTGGGGATGGATGCCTCGCACTCTGCAAGAGTGGAGAAACAAGAGGAAGGGATCCCAAGCCAGATAGAAACATCATCTTCCTCTCAAGTACCGACACTTACCCAGAAACCTACGATGCCCCTGTTGGTGGCAAGGGCCGCCAGACATGACCTCCAATTTCGACAAAATCCACCAAGAGGTCAGTGTGATCTTTGCAAGGATTAAGCAGGAGGCAATGCAAACCACCAATAAACCTTAGGCCAACCAGAATACCCAGGCGATTCAACAAGACGGAATCGACGCATTGTGACAACGCCTAAACAGAGCCCAAAGCCCGCAGTGCAGAACTAACCCAACGACTTAACACTCTGGAGTACGAGGAAACCCAGAGGCATCTCATACTTAGTACCCTTCTACCATTTTATTATATTTATCTTGGCTATACCATCTGATATATCTTAGGGTAAATAAGACTTAAGAATTTATCAGAAAATTCTGACCATATCATATACAAAGATTAAGTATCAAGAACTTTTATGAGGAATCAAGTTTTAACTACAACATTGCGTAGGAGAAGATAAAGTTGTGACTATCTGCCTAAGAAATTTCAAACCCGTAGACTTATCCTCTTACCCCATTAGATACCACTTATGCATTTTTTTTTTTTACTATTTGATACTGGTACTGATAGGAGCTTTATATCCACTAAGTTCACCAAGCACATAAATTCCATTCTTACGCCATCAAGTGTTACTTATGCTATTAAGGTTGATGACAGTAAGACGCTTAAGACAAATAATATAAGTCGAGGATGCTCCTTAGAATTAGTAGGCCAACTCTTTAAAACAGACTTGATGCCCGTCAAACTGGGAAGTTTTGACATGGTCATAGGCATGGATTGACTATCGAAAAATCGTGCGGAAATAGTGTGCAACAAGAAGTCGGTTCATATACCCTTAGCCAATAAGAAGGTACTTACACTCCAAGGCAAAGCAAGAAATACCAAAGAAAGCATTATCCCCAGCATTAGGACCCTGAAGTGTTGACAGAGAGGGAGCCAAAGGAAAAGCGGCTCAAAAATATCCTGGTTTCGTGAGTAAATTAAGATGTCATTCATGAATACAATCATGAATTTATCTAGATAAGGTTTGCACACCCGATTTATGAGGTCCATGAGTACCGTTAAGGCACTGGTTAATCCAACGACATTAATAGAAATTTATGATGACCGTAACGGAATCTGAAGACTGTCTTTGGAATATCTTTCTTGTGAACTCTAACCTGATGATAACCAGACCTTAGGTCGAACTTTGAATAAAAGCTTAATTCTTGGAGTTTGGTCAAACAATTCATTGATCCTTGTGAGCGGGTATCGGTTCTTTCAGTTTATTTAGCTCTTAGTAATTGATGCACCTTCTGAGGGTACCATCCTTCTTCTTTATGAATAAAACTGGAGCTCCTCCAAAGCGAGGAATTCGGTTTGATAAACCCATTCTCTAAGAGCTCTTATAGTTGGTTGGACGATTTTTACACTACTGATGGGGCTAATTGTCATGGTGCTCGAGCCACTGACTAGGCCGATTTTTTTTTTTTTTTTTGAATTTGACTTTCCTCGATGTTGGGTGTTCAGGTAAGTGTTCTGGAAAAACTTTAGGGTAACCATAAATAATAAGAATATTTTCGAGCCGCTTTTCCTTTGGCTCCCTCTCTGTTAACACTTCAGGGTCCTAATGCTAGGGATGATGCTTACTTTGGTATTTCTTGTTTTGCCTTGAACAGTAAGGACCTTCTTATTGACTAAAGGTATATGAACCGTGTTCTTGTTGCACACTATTTCCGCACGATTTTTCGATAGTCAATCCATGCCTATGACCACGTAAACACTTCCCAGTTTGACAGGTATCAAGTCTGTTTCAAAGAGTCGGCCTACTAATTCTAAGGAGCATCCTCGACTTATATTATTTGTTTTAAGCGTCTTACTGTCATCAACTTCAATAGCATAAGTGGCACTTAATGGTGTAAGAATGGAATTTATCTGCTTACTGAACTTAGTGGATATAAAGCTCTTATCAGCACCGGTATCAAATAGTAGAAATGCATAAGTGGTATCTAATGAGGTAAGAGGATAAGTCTATGTGTTTGAAATTTCTTAGGCAGATTGCCGTACTACATATCCTCATGCTCCTAGTTATAGATAAAACTTAGTTTTTCATTAAAATGCTGGATACCTAATCTTTTTACATGATATGGTCGGAAGTTTCCAATAAATTCTTAAGCCTTACATACCCTAAGATATATCAGATAGTAAAACCTAGAGAAATACTATAAAAGGGTACTAAGTATGAGATGCCTCCGGGGTTTCCTCGTACTCCAGAGTGTTAAGCCGTTGAGTTACTTCTGCACTGCGGGCTTTGGGCGCTATCACAATTCGTTGATCCCGTCTTCTTGAATCACCTTGGTATTCTGGTTGGCCCAAGGTTTCTTGGTGGTTTGTATTGTCTCCAACTTAATCCTTGCAAAGATCTCACGGATCTCTTGTTGGATTTTGTCAAAATTGGGGGTCGTGTCAGGCGGCCCTTGCCACCAACAGAGGCATCATTTGTTACTTAGGTTTCTGGGTAAGTGTCGGCACTTGAGAGTAAGATGGTGTTCCGACTTCAAACTGGCTTTGGATCCCTTCCTCGTTTCCCCACTCTTGGAGATTGAGAGGCATCCATCCCCACTGTCTTATGGTTGCCCGTCGTTACTGTGGCGGGCTTGGCTGATGGGCAGGTAGTGGGATAGACTCTCGTTGTGCCAGTCACACCCTTTTCCTAGAGGTGAACTTCTTCAATGGCCAATTGGGGTGGTCTCTAAATAAGATGTAGGATGGAATATGTGGTGGTGATGGTGGAGCAATTTGTGTTGTAGGGCCACAGTTGTCCTCCTTGTGTTTTGACAGGTCCATTACATCGTCATTGATTTGTCTGGGTGGGATCCCGATCCAAAGTACACCTCAGTGTCACCTTGGCTTCCTTGTTCCATGGGTGAGAATTCATTATCTGAGTCAAAGAGGATAATAACTGTATTGTTCGACATGTTATTGTCATCAGGGTCCATATATGTGTTCACAATTCTTGAAGAAAGTTTAGATTTTGTAACAGCTATAGTCTAGGTATTAATGCAACCTAGTTCACCATAACTATGACTCTGATACCAATCTGTCACACCCCGTTACCCCGGTTGGCAACGAAGTGCGACGTTGTGGAAGCATAACCATAATCATAACGAACGACCATTATATGGACGTTTTTAAAATACATCATTAAAACTTCAATATATAGTAATGTTTTACATAGTCTGATATGAAGAAAAAAAGTTCGCACAATACAGAGATTTAATTACATAATTAAAGTATTCAAAATAATGCAGCTAAATCTCCGGTAGTTTTGAAAATGCATGCGACTCCATGGATGCGGAAGCTTGAAAGTAAATACGTCTGAAGGCACACTTACCTTAATTTCCTGAAAATACACGCTAAAATACGTCAACAAAAATTATTGGTGAGCTCATAGGTTTACACGTAAATCTGACTTGTATGGACAACAGTAGAGTTCGAATTTATAAAATCATAAATTCCATGTTATGTATTACATATAAACCATCATGCAACCGAAGCTTAATTAAAATGAGTTTGCCCTGTGCAGTATTCCCATACGTAATACCGTGTGTTAAATATATATGCACTCGCTGTTAGCCGACCCGAACTAACCCGAATGGGGGACATGACTCCCGATAGATCTATCCACAATATATTTGCGCTTACAAATAAATGCAATTAACGGTTCATGATATAAGGGCTGATGGAACCACATGCGTAATACATAATAGAAATGAAGTTGTTTTCGTGTCCATATGAAAACGAAGCATGTATTTCAACCCCAAAACATAATATTGTGAAAATAGGGGCTATGAGGACTCACCGGGATTGCGATGGCAAAATCTAGCGGAAAAAGCTTTTTAACGTGAATGGATGGATGATGCGTCGCGTGAGTTTAATCGAGTCCTAAATGTTAATAAGGACTTAATATCTCTAATATATGATGATATATATATTTATAGATTTTTATGTCTTAAATTACCCAACATTACAAGTTTATAAATAAAATCCGCTTAAAATGTCAAGTTTATATATATATATATAATTTTCCAGCTTTTTCGGAGGTTTTTCGGCCTACTTTGAGGCTGTTTTTGACCAAGCTCCAAAACGTTTTAGGCTTTGGTTTTCTAGGGCATTAAACTACTATATACAAAGGATTTTTAGAATCAAGAACGGCCATTTTTCGAGATGTTTAGGTTGGTGAAAAAGCTCGTTAAAAACCCTATGTTGGCCATTTTGAGCTGTCAAACTTTCGGATTCCCAAATAATTTCTAGAGGTCTTAAACTCCAAAATAAATTATGAAAACTTTCAGATCTATATAGATCTAACTTTTAAGACAAGAATCAACTCATTTCGTTAAGTTATGAATTAGTTATGATTTTTCAAAGTCGATATAAATTTTCTGCCGAAAATCCGCAGTTTTATAAACTTGAAACAACTTATGATTCTTGTTGTTTATTCAAAGACTACTTGTATAAAAGTTATAAAAGTTATATAACGCATATATAACACATGTTTTCATAATATTAACATGTTTATAATGTGTTCATATATTCATAAACACATTTAAAGAAACAACTTAAAAATAAGAAGTAGAAACTTATAAACTTGAGTTTTTATGAAACTTGTTGTTGTTGGTGATTATATATATTATGCAGGACTTATATAAACATAAATGTATGATGAAATAAGTTAGTATTTACTTACTTTGATGTCTTATAAGAATTCAAATGTGAAGAAGTTGAAACTCTTGCAAAAGTTGCACCAAGAACACTTCAAAATATGAAGAACACTTGAAATACTTCAGGAACACCAAAAATTGAAGGTTTTTGGCTTTGGGAGGGCTTATGGCCGGTTTTTGAAGAGAGAAAAGAGGGGTTTTGGTGTGTTTAAAATGAATAGAAATGGTCTCTATTTATAGGAAAAATTGGATCTTGAAAAGATAGTGAAATGATGAAGAATAGTGCAAATCTTGGATGAATTGAAATAAAGATGATTTGATTTTGATATGTTGAGTAAAATAAAATATTCCAAGGTCCTTTTGTCCTTCCTATTGGCTGGCCTAATGGAGGTATTTTTGGTGTATTTTCATTTATTTTTTTTTTGTATAAAAGTATTTAGAAATGTATTCTTGTATTTCCCTTTTTTTGTAAATTCATAAATACTTTTGGATGCATTGTTTTAAATAATTGTTTTAGTCTTGCATAATTAATGTTAAGTAATTGTATTAGTTTATGATTAGTGTCACTAATCATAATTTAATTATGTACTTAGTTGAAATAATCCCTCATATCGTAAATTGATCGAATTAATTGATATCCGGATTCATCGCACCGATGAATTTTATTCTAATTGAGTTGAATTTTCTAATAAACCTTGTTAATCACTTGATTAATTTCTAATGACCACTGATTAGGCTATAATTGACTATTAGATACTGATTAGGTCATTGTTGCTAACCTGTATTAATGTCGGATGTTACAACAACGAACGTCCCGACACGTGAATCTCTCCGAAACGACTCTCTGAAATACTCACAAGTTTGTAGTGCACTATACGAGCTCTGGGTGTTAATCTCTGCGAAAGTCTCTGAATAAAACGAACGAATGCTTTGTTTGCTCTCAAGTTCGACAGAACCACTAAGCCGTCAAAGATCACTGAATTCACAATGATAAGTTCAATATATAGCCGATAAGTTCGTGTAGACGCTCCTCCACGAACTTATTCTCATAAGTTCGTGTAGACGCTCCTCTTGAACTTATCTTTGAACTTGTTCTTGAACTTATCTTTAAACTTATTCTAGAACATATCTTTGAACTTAATCTTGAACTTATCTTTGAACTTGTTCTTGAACTTATCTTTGAACTTATTCTAGAACTTATCTTTGAACTTGTTCTAGAACTTATCTTTGAACTTAATATGATAGTCTAGAACTTAACAGGCAAATGTAAATATCATACACAATCATGATATCAATAACAAAACTAGACTGATGTCGTCACACCGGATGTACCAACAATTACATATTTGGTACCAAACGTAATTAAACTTTTGGTAATATATATTTCCTCAATTTCTTAGAAAAATAATTAATGTTAATATATAATTTCAATTACAACTTTACATACTTAATTTAAGAATGTACAACTTACATCATACTCTTTTTTAATCTTCTCCTATTTAATTTATACATGTGTCAAGTCCTTCACGTCGTATTTTATAATTATATAGCTTGGTTTGGTTGATATTTATAAATGATCTTGTTACATATTTCAAAAATTCTATCATTTTTGTCAATTTCATTTTTTATTATCTTTACATTTATTATCTATGTGTGCTAAAATATTTAATATAAGTTCATATGTTTTATTTTACTACATAACAATTCATTTATAACATGTTTTTTGTTTAGAGACTATTATGGATCATGATGACGGGAAAGAAAGACGAAAGAAAAAGAAAATTGTATTTGAAACAGCAGAAATTGCATTCTAAAACAAATAGATCACAATCTGAAAATGCATCAAGCTAAATACAAAATTCATCACATATGAATTAGCATAAAAAAAACTCGAAAATGCTATTTTATCCTAAAAACAACAATGTAACATTTACTATGTTTGCAAATATCATCGTACATCCATTGACATATATTACAAATAGTAAGTTTTATTTCATAAATTTTCTTATTTAATTCAAATAAAAATATGCATTTTCATACATACATACATACATACATATATATATATATATATATATATATATATATATATATATATATATATATATATATATATATATATATATATAGGGTTCTTTTGAGAACCTTAAATATCATGAGAACCTAAGAACCATTTGTGGCAATTAGATATCAAGAATATCCATGGCTGAAAATTATCAAATGGTATTTTTGTAATTATTTAAAATTTTGATAGTGTGGAATCTTAAAAAGGTCTGCAAATGATATTTTTGGGAAAAAAATCTGTTTTTTCTTTTTCTCTCTTTTCATTTTTTTCATTTTCATTTCTCTTTCTTTCATGGGAATTGATTTTTATAGTAAAAAATTCTATATAGAATATTATTTATCTGCTAAAAATTGAACATATTCTATATAGAAATATTATGTATCTATACAAAATGTTATATAAGTGTAAATCTTTTTATGTAGATTAACATTACTATTCATAATCTATGTAATATGTTATGTTTCTTATGCATTTCTATATCTTTTTATGTAGATTAACATTACTATTCATAATCTATGTAGAATGTTATGTTTCTTATGCATTTCTATATCTTTTTATGTAGATTAACATTACTATTCATAATCTATGTGGAATGCTACATAGAATGATATGTAAGATTTATAGATACAACAATAACAAATAAACTGGTAAACGTATTTTATGTATATTATCATGTATTCTATGTAGAGTATCGCGTATTCTATATATAAATACATTAAAAACACAATTTTAACAAATTAATCGGTGAACATATTCTATGTAGATTATCATTTAATCTATGTAAAATATCATGTATTCTGTATAGATACAACGATAACAATTTACTACTACGACAATAACAATATTCTACATAGATACAAACTAGTTACAATCAATTCTGTATAGGATATCATGTATTCTATATAGATACAACAATAACAACATTCTACATAAATAAAAACTAGCTACAATCAATTTTGTATAGAATATTATTTATTCTATATAAAGTATCATATATCTATAAAAATGCAAACCAAATCTAGATAGAATACATAAAGGCGTTGAACCATTAAATACACAACCATCTGAAACCAGAACCTTCGACGAACTGATGAATGTAATCTATGTAAAAGGTCAAGTATTCTATGTAGAGTATCGTCTAGAATGTCAAGTATTTTTATGTAGAGTATCGCGTAAAATGTCAAGTATCATATATTTTATGTAGAGTATCGCAGACAAACTGAAATAAAAAAAAAAAGAAGATTTCATTTAGACATTTCATCAAACACTTGGTATGCAACTGATATAAATATACCAAAAACACATTTTTAAACAAATTACATTCAAATCTTGTGAATAATATACAAAAAACATTCAAAAAACACATTTACAAAGAACCTACCAAAAAACATTCATTTAAACACATTAACAAAATACATATATCTAAGTATAACATTCGTTCTAGATCTACAACTTACAAAAAAACCTTTGTGCTTCTTTATTTCGCCTTTCACCATCATCGTTTATTGACCGTCATGGCTTCAAATCGTGAGGGAAGGAGAGAGATAAAGAATAAGAAAAGTAAGTGAGTGTTGTTGTCGTAGATTCGTGATGGCAACGTGACAACAACGACGACGGATGATGATGGCGGTGGTCTTCCGAGTCTTTAAAGAGAAAATGAGAGAAATAAGAAAAAAGATAAGAACTTGCAAATGCTCTTTAGGATTTGCATCTTTAAAGTTTATAAAATAGATGAAGGAGAAAGAGAATATATAAATGAAAGAAAGAGAAAATTTATTTTTTCCAAAAATACCCCTTAGTAGGATTTAGTTCTTAGGTTCTCACAAAAACATGAGTTCTTATAAGAACCACTCCCGATATATATATATATATACACACACACACACACACACACACACATGTCATGTCGATGTTTTTCATATTACCTCATAGATTGTCATTTTTTTATTTATACAATTTAGCAACCAACGATGTCGACCAAACATCTCATATATTTATGTTCGAATGAATTTTTATAGTTTTTCATCATAACATAAGATTCATAAATAGACGATTAATTTTTTTTAAATATTAAAATATTATCCATAATTGTGAAAATTATTATTTGTGTATCTATTTCATTTATTTGTAAATAATTTGTTTATATTTTTTTATTATAAGTCATTTCAGGTAATTACACCCCTCAATATTCTACAAATCAAGCAAATGATGTATCTCAAACAGTGACAACGTGTTCATGTTTTTATATATTATAGTTTAATAATTAGTTTGATGTGTTCGTAATATAACAATAAAAAAATGCAATTGTTCATAGTATATTCATGTCATAATAGTCTCACATTAAATATGCTCATTAATATATATATATATATATATATATATATATATATATATATATATATATATATATATATATATATATATATATATATATATATATATATATATTTGTCTGTGTGTGTTAAAAATACAACAATTCAATGTGTTAAGCATTATGATCCTCAAAATGAGGTAATTAGTTTTAATTCTTTTTTGCAACTTCTTGTGGTGATAAAGACATTAAAAATTGTTTGAGACATACAATTACAAACATTTGTTGTGGTAGTAAAAACAAATTAACTAATGTGTATAACATTATAATGTTACAAAATACTCTTCTTTAAATGTTGTAACATACGTTATCTATTGTACTATAGGTGTGTCGCCATCATCAATCATGTTGTGTGTTTATGGTCAGATGAACAACAACAGAAGTTATCTTCTTCATATTGGGTTCACATAAGCTTAACGAAAACGTGTAACTACAACATATATTCCAGTCATTGATTTAACAACAAATGAAGATGTATCCCATGTAACTTTTTATATGTGCATATATATCATATCTCATTTTTAATATATTTTGTGTAACAGGACATTGATCATGGAGATAAAACTTACGTGTGTGAAATGTGTAATGTAACTTTATGGTGTGCTGAAAGTCTTAGAAGCAAAAAACCTCGACGACCCAATTGTTTGTCGTTGTTGTGGACGTGGAAAGGTATTGCTACCAAAGTTAAAAGAAGCTCCAGATTTGTTGTTAAATCTTTATACAAAGCATGACGTTAAAAGCAAGAACTTTCAAAAGAATATCAGATGTTAAAACATGATGTTTTCATTTAATTCTATGGGTGGAAAAGTTGATTATTCAATCAATAAGGATAATGCACCTTATGTGTTTAGACATCATGGGCAAAACTACCATAGTATTGGTAGCTTACCTCTCGATGGACAGAAGGAGAAATTTTCACAACTTTACATATACGATACATATAATGAGATTCCAAATAGATTGGACGCCCTATTAACCACACATTTGTATTAAAAAATTATTCATATGTTACAGTAGATCAATAATAATAAAAACATTTTATTTTACACTTTCAGGAAGGATAAATTCAGTTTGATAGATGATGTCATGGATCATGAAACAATTAAAGATCTAAAGGAACTTCTGGATGCCAAATACCCATTTGTCATTTCTTAAAGGATGTTTAGAGACTGTTATGTTGCAAATGACAACAACAATGTTTCATTAAAATTAATTGGAAGAAGAGTTCATGATGGAAAGACTTATAAACTTTCAACCGCATCCGAAGTTGCAACATTGATTGTCGGTGTTATTGGTCATACTTCTGATAAAAGAGATGTTATTTTGGAAAGAAAATCAGGCAGACTTCAACATATAAGTGAACTTCATCCTGCATATCTTGCTCTGCAATACCCTTTGCTATTTCCTTTTGGAGATGATGGATATAGTGTTGACATTCCACACAGAGATGTATTGAATGTTAACTCATGTAAACGTTTGAACTATACCATGAGGGAATTTTTTGCATACAGGATACAAGATCGAGATGACTCATTTTCGCTGATACTTAATTCTAGACGGCTATTTCAACAATTTTTGGTAGATGCTTATACGATGATTGATTCAGATCTTCTGTGTTTCATATCTAACCAACAAAAGGTCTTGAGAGTTGAATCTTACAATAATCTTTCTACCTCTCTTCAACAAGGCAAGATGGATGCTTGATCTACTGGAAGACGAGTGATTTTGCCCTCTTCATTCACAGGTGGTGCAAGATATATGCAACAAAACTATTAGATGCAATGGCGTCATGTAAATGGTTTGGATATCCCGACCTTTTTCTAACTTTCACTTGCAACCCAAAATGTCCTGAGATTGCAAGATTTTTGTTAGATAAAAATCTTCAACCAGAGGACAGACTTGATGATGTGTTATGCAGACTCTTCAAAATCAAGCTTGATGAATTAATCCAGGATTTGAAGAAAAAAAATGTTTTGGGCGCTACTCGAGCAGGTGACAATAAAACTTATTTTTATAACGTCTTCTTTAATTACCATTACATATTTGTTACATCTTATAATTAATTTCATATTTCCTTTGTAGTTGTATATTGTTGTAATGAATTCCCAGCAGTAATCAGCACACGTGAATATGATTTCAGCAATAAACAAGAAAAAAAAAAGAATGATTTTCACTCAATAATTGCATGAATATTGAAGAACAAAGTCAGAGAGAATAATGAAAGGCGGCGACTGCTTTTTCAGAATAATTCGTGTGTGTGGGAAACCCTAGGTGGGTTTTCCCTTACATCATTTATTTCACTTTCAATGAATTACAAACTAGACCCTTGACTTCTAAAACAAAGGAGAATTACATAATAAAAGTAAAGACTAGAAATAAATTACATCGAAATGAAACTAATTAAATATTACAAAATAAATACCACAAGATCGAAATTTAATATCTAACATATATACCATAGAATTCCAAAAAAGCAGATTGCCTCATATTCATATATGTATTTTTTTGCAATCTGATTGTAAAATTCCAACATCTGAAAAATTAATCCGATCATATGTGTCGAGATTCCCGACAAATATGAAAACCCTGATCTTTATAAACTCATAAGTGAGTTCATGATACATGGGGTCATGGGGTGTTGATAATCCTAAATGTCCATGCACAGTAAATGGTAAATGTACCAAACATTTCCCAATAATGTGACTGACAGAACATCTGTTGATGCTAATGGATTCCCTATGTATCGAAGACGTCATAATGGAAGTTTTGTTCAGAAAGGTCAAATTCAATTGGATAACAGATATGTCGTTCCGTACAACAAGTATCTGTTGAAGAGATACCAGGCACACTTGAATGTAGAGTGGTGCAATCAAGCTTCGTCAATGAAATATCTGTTTAAATACATCAATAAAGGTCCAGATAGAGTGACTGCGGCTGTATGTCATTCGGATGATGCTGATAAAGATCAAACGAACGTCGATGAAATAAAAAATTACTACGACTGTCGTTAATGATTGATTTTGAGTAAAATGTTTACATTTTATGTATACTTTTCAATGCCATTTTTTAAATACATTACTCATATGATTTCGAATACGTATCTGCATGTGAATCTGCAGGGAGAATATTTTCCTATGACGTTCATTATCGCTATCCTTCTGGATTGTCGTTTCATTTGTCTGGTGAGCAACAAGTTTTTATGATGCGGATGAGCAGATTGAAGATGTGCTAGATAAACCCTCTGTGTCATCTACAATGTTTCTGTCTTAGATGGAATGTAACAAGGTGTATCCTGAAGCACACAAATTGAGTTATGTTGAGTTTCTGATTAAGTTTCAGATAAGAGAAGTTGGTTTCCAAGGACAAAAGGGTTTTCAATTAGGAGATTCAATTATTGTCTTGCATCTGTAAGTGAAGCATATTATTTGAGAGTATTACTAAACAAGATTAAAGGACAGACTTCGTTTGAAGATATCAAGACAGTAATGGTATGATATATCCTACATTTAGGGATGCTTGTTTTGCACTTGGATTGTTGGATGATGACAAAGAATATATTGAAGCTATTGAACAAGCAAGTACATATGGAAGCGAGTGCTATTAATTTCTGATAGTTTATCAAGACCAACATACCTTTGGGGAAAAACCTGGATTAAAATGTCAGATGACATCATTTTTAATCGCAGGAAGTTATACAACCGTCCAGGTTTTATATTTATTTATTTTCTTTCTATAAAATTTTAAATATTTGACTACAATATTTAATTTATTTGTTAATACCATTTTATGATTAATATCTTCGCTTTAATTTTTTTACAGCATTGTCACTAAACGATGATCAATTGAAGGAGTTGACTTTGTTTGAGGTTGAGAAACTTATGCGTCGGTTTGGTAGTACTCTGCGAAGATTCAAAAACATGTCTTTTTCAGATGAACAATCTATATCATGTTCAACAAATCTGTTAATTTGTGATGAGTTGTCATATGACAAAGATGTTCTTGCTCTCGAGCACGACAAACACTTCCCAAATTTAAGTGATGAACAACGAAGTGTTTACGAACAAGTGATGGATGTTGTTGATGCTGATGATGGTGGAGTTTCCTTTGTGTACAGGTATGGTGGTACTCGTAAAACGGTTATATGGAGAACATTATCTACAGCTATACACTATAAAGGTGGAATTGTATTAAGGGTTAATTGTGTCAAAAGGTAACATACTGTCATAGTTTTTTTAAGTTTTGGGTAACATACTAATTTTTTCTCTAATTAAGGTATCATACTTTCCAATCAAATCAATCAAGATAACCATATCGGATTAAAAGGTAAAAACAACTAACGTGACAGTTTCTTTTTCTAGTCAGAATTTTTTTACAGAAATGACAGTATAATTGTTATATGATGTGCATTATTTTGTGCAATTTAAAATGACTTTTTGATAATACCTTGCTATTTTGAGCAAATTTAAAAATAATTAAGCAATAGTAAAAAGTAAAAAAACTGATGACTGGATACAGAAACTGTCATGTCAGTAATTTTTACATTTCAATCCAATACGGTTACTTTTATTGACTTGATTTGGAAATTATGTTACCTCAAATAGAAAAATTTTTAGTATGTTACCCAAATTGAAAAAACAGTGACAATAGATTACCTTTCAACGTATTTAACCTTTGTATTAAATGTTGCCTCGAGTGGTATTGCATCACTATTATTAAGGCGGTGGACGGACGACACATTTTCGATTCCGTATTCCAATTAATCTCAATGAGGATAGTATATGTACCATTAATCCAAAGAACGATGTTGCAATGTTAATGAAGATGAGCAAGTTAATAATTTGGGATGAAGCTCCAAGGGTAAATAAACATGCATTCGAAGCGTTGGATAGAACGTTAAAAGATATTATGAGCATCATTGACTCAAAAAAATGTTGATAACCCGTTTGGAGGAGAGACTATAGTATTTGGAGGTGATTTTAGACAGATTATTCCGGTAATTCTTAAAGGAAATAAAAACAACATAGTTAATGCAGCACTTAACTCATCTTATATTTGGCAACATTGTCGTATTCTGAAATTGACAGTTAATATGAGACTGAAAGTTAGAAGTGAAAGACATAATTTGGAGGAAACAAAGGAGTTTGCCGAATGGATACTAAAAATTGGAGAGGGCAAAGTTGGCTGAGATAATGATGGTGAAGTTGATGTTGATATTCCAGATGATCTTTTGATAAAAGAATTGTGTGATCTCGTGGGTTCAATTATTCAATTTGCATCTCCGGATGTCGTTTTAATTGCAAAATTCCTTCTTATTTTCAAGAAAGAGCAATTCTTGCACCAACACATGAAGTCGTGGATATTATATATAATAGGTTGCTTGAATCTTTCGAAAGAGATGAGAAAGTATATTTGAGCTCGGATACTGTAAGTGAATCGGAGTTTGTTCACAATAACTTTGGAAATGATTTATACTCGCCTGATGTCATCAACGGTTTCAAGTTTGTGGGTTTGTCAAATCATAAATTGGTGTTAAAGGTTGGTGTTCCTATCATGTTGCTTTGAAATATCATCTGGTGGTCTATGCAATGGAACAAGATTACAAGTGGTAAAACTTGGAGAGCGTATTATTGAAGCAGAGATTATATCAGGAAGCAACATTGGTAGCAAAACTTTTATACCTAGGATGAGGCTCAGTCCTTCAGACAAGAATATACCATTTACAATTTATAGAAGACAGTTTCCTGTTGCCGTTTGTTTTGCCATGACAATAAACAAAGTCAGGGACAATCACTATCAAGAGTTGGGTTGTTTTTACCAAGACCCGTTTACACACATGGGAAGTTGTATGTTGCATTGTCAAGAGTTAAGATCAAACAAGGGTTATATATATAGAAATCCGATAAAGACGTCTCTCTCACCACAAAGACATCCAACTTTATGTATAAGGAAGTGCCGGCTAATTTATAAGTTTGTTTTTTCATAAGTTATGTGTGTTATATTATAAGCTTTTCTCTACGTGTCCTTATTTGAAAATATTACTTATATATGTAACGGGTTTCTATAAAAAAAACTATTTATCAAATAAGTTAAGATAGTAAATTAGAAAAAAAGAGGCGAAAAACCCCAACTTGTTGGTGGCACCTTATAAGTCATTCTATGGCCTCAAATGTCAGACCCCAACTTATTGGTGTGAACTTGGTGAGAAACCATTGTGAAACCTAAATTGCTTCAAATAATTCGGGGACGATCCAAAGCTGCTCAAGATCGCCAGAAGTCATATTCTGATAAGCGCCACAAGAACGCGGAGTTTAATATCAGAGATCCAATAATTTTGAAGGTGTCTCCGTTGAAGGGTGTTATGAGATTTGTTAAATGTGAAAAGTTAAGTCTGCGATATGTAGGACCTTTTAAGGTAACTGAACATATTGAAGCCCAAGATTACACATTAAAGTTTCCAGAGGAACTTGTGGGCATCCATGACACCTTACATGTGAGCTATTTAAATAAGAGCACGATAAATCACGAAGTGACTATTCCGTTGAATGATGTGCACATAAATGAGAGGCTTCGATATATTGAAGAACTGGAGGCCATTTTGAGTGAGAAGATCACTAAGTTAAGGAATAAATAGTTCGAGATGGTGCTTCTACGTTGGAAACACCATAGAGGGTCGATGTTGATTTGGGATGCGAAGGCGGAGATAACAATGAAACATCCGGCCTTATTCGAAAAAACGTGATTCCATGGACGTAAACCTTTTAAGTGGGGAGGAATTGTAACACCTCAAAAATTTTAAAATAATTTGATAAAGATTAATGTAATGTTTAGGTATGATTAATATAATTATGTCAAATTATTAATTCGGGTATTGAAGTTCGAGTAATATTCTAAGTATAGCAATCTAGTTTGTAGTTTTTAAAATTGAAAGAGAGAGTGGAGAAGGGGTATGTGTGTGTGAGAGATAAGTTGGAGGGGAAAAGGTGACCAAAAGCCAAACCTTTTCCCTCTTCTCTCCAAATTCGTCCATCACACACACACACCACACCCAGTTATATAAATTCAAAAGAAAAGAGAAGAAAAAGGGAAGAAAAAGTTAGGGTTTAATGATTGATCATCAAAGTAGAAGATTGAAAGCTAAATCTTGGAGTATTGTGATTTCATTTGAGGTATAAAATATTCCTCATTCATCTCTTTTTCATCCTTCCCCATTTCTCCATTTTGGAAAGTGTTAGGCACAAAAAGGCCTCAGTCAAACATGTTTTGCATCTGAGGGGGAGATTCTTAATTAAACCTGTTGATGCACTTGAAAGGTATAATTTAAGGCCTGTTTATGCCTTATTGAAACCTATTAAGTGATTTGCAATATCAGCCAAAGCTGTTCTATGTGTTGCATTCGTTGCAACAAAGACAGTTTGTCCAAGCTGTTCAGTAACAGGCTGGACATAAACTGTCTACGCTGCTCTACACTAACACTGGTGAGCAGCTTGGGCAGTTTACAAGTGTTCTGTTCTTTGTGAACAGGTTAAACACTCTTTGGAATATGTTTCCAAGTCCTCATGTATTGTTTTTTGCTACAAGATCAGTTTACAAAGTCGAAGACAAAGTGGAAAATAGAACTGCTCAGCCTGCCCACGCTGTTATGTTACATGAAGACAAAAGGATATTTGAAAAAGGGTGACTGTAAGGTCTACCAATGCAAGATCTATCTAGACGCGGATCCGTTAAAGAGTGCGGAATCCTCGTTGACGGTCAGACGGACAACTCTCAACCAACGGAAACACGGAGACTATTAGACGCTGAACGAACGACACACGAACGATCCTACGTACTAATTCTCTCCGAAACGGGACTCACCTAGCTGATAAACTCGAGATCGCCTATTGCTTAATTCCTCACGAATTCTGCCAAAGGTCTGCTAATGATTCGAGTCTATCCCTAATTATAGGCCCTGATTCGAGTCTGTTGTGGGCCAACCTCGAATCTGGCCTAAGGCCTCATTCGAATCTGTCCATCTGACAGATTCGAATCTAACCTATTCGAATCTAAGGATACATTCGAATCTATCACAGATTCGAATGCCTTCCTTAACCTATTCGAATCTAGCCTATACACTTAAACACTTACGTGATGAAACTTATGTTTTAACTTATGCTTGACATACTCTTTGACCTTTATGTTTGAACTTCTTGTAATATGTTACATCAAGTTCAAACACACAATCAATAACAGACAAACACATATCAATCATATATATCAAAACACTTGTTAATATTCAGAATATTACTTAAATCATAATGCAGATCGATTAGACTGCTATCGTCACACAGGGTGTACCAACAGACTCCCCCTTGACGATAGCTTCTAATTATTTACATTACATCAAATTTAAGTACTAGAGCTATAGATACTACTACCTGCATATAACCCTGCATCTATACAAACTTTAACTACCTTTTGGAACTTCCTGGCTTCAGATCTCCATGGTTCTGTAAAAAAGATAGGCTAATCATGAAGCTTCTTCAGGTCGTCCTTAGATAGGTTTATCAAATGCAGTGGGTCGTTTACCTTCAAAATTACCTGCTCGTCTTGATCCTCCATTATAGCTTCAGCAGTATCAATCTCCAGGTACCACCACTTCATGTTGCTCAAAACATTTTGTGGCATTGGCTTTATTGGCACTCTTTTCAAGCATTTGACTGGCTTATAGATCATTCTAGCCCAAGGCCTTCCAGTATGAGGATCTATTCTTGATCCATCCTCGACCCTCTTGCCTGTTCTCGGCTTAAGCCTCTCAAATTTGCCTGATCGCCCTTCTTTCCTTATAATTCTTTCAATAACGCTCGCGTAGGGATCATTTCCAATATTGATCAGTTCCTTCCAGGCTAACTCTTTAACTTCAATCTTGGGCAATGAATTAAAAGCTTTCAGTGTCCGCCTCAAGTATTGAAGGCCATCTCTTCTCTTCAAAATAAACAGCTGCAGTTCTCTGTCAAAGAACCAGCTAATAATCCCTCCTGAGAAGTTTCCGGCCCTTGGAATTCTCATCGTCTTCTTCATCTTCAGCTGATCTTTCTTTTCTTCCTTCTTGAACCAAAGATTTATTAGATCAGCTCTAGATGGCTCTTTTTCAGCCTCTTCAAGGTCTTTATCTTCAGTTGAGGCTACCTTGATGTAATCAATATCAATCACATTATGATCTTGGCTTTCATACAGTTCAGTGATTGGTTGTGAATTGATTATTACTTCGTTAACGTGATCATCTTCATCATCTATTATTTCATCATCTGATTTCCAGTCAGCGACATCATCTGGAATAAACTCACCTTCTTCTAAATCTTCAATATCATCTTCAAAATCAAACTCCATCAGCTCTTCTTCAATATCTTTTAGCGCATCGATCATGTCGCTATCTAAAGTCCTTGAAGAACTAGCCTCTCCTTTTTCACCTTTTGTTTGACTTGGCTCCCCCTGAGATTGAGCAGCCTGAGCAGTAGAAAAATCTACTGGCTCATCCTGTCTTTGAGAGCTGGGATCATTGCCTTGGTTATCATCTTCATCATCGTCCCTCCGCCTCTGTACTTCTTGATCACGACACGACGTCTCCCCCTGAGCCTGAAGGTTTTTCATTAACTGCTCAATGAGGGAGCATTTTCTTTATCTAAATCTGCATTATGTGCCTGAATTTCACCTATTGCCTTTGTTAGGCTCAGGATTTGGACATGTTGGAAATCCACTCGAGATTTGAGTTGAAGAAACCGCTGATTTTCAGCATAGGCGGTAGATGTGGATGGAATGGACTGAATGGGAGAAGGGTTGAATGGTGGTGGAATATATGGCTCATGAGGTTGAGGTGGTGGTGATGGTGGAGCTGTGGTTTGAGGTTGGGTTTGGGGAACTTCTGACTGACTGGCGGATGCAGAGGAAGACCCTTGCATGAACCGATGACGTTTGGCCCTTTGCCTCGTCAGTAGTGGAGCATCATCTTCTTCTTCAAAATCCGAATCTTCAGATTCCCTGGCCTCTCGCCTTCTCGAACCACCTTCATTGATGATCAAACGTGAACCATAAGTTCCAATTTTATGATCTGTCGACACTGATTCTGGAGCTTCAACTTCAATCTCCTCCATCTCTTCTGATTCTGTAGCAGATGATGACTCATCATTGCCAGTCTGCTCTGGCACATATTCGTCAACATCTCTGAAGACATCTTCTTCTCCCTCTGGAGGCTCAAGCAATTCACCCACTAATGCAGCAGCTATATCTTCATTTGCATGTGGACCCGCCTCCCAAATTTCATTTAGTGTTTGGCACAATTGATCAGCTTCATTTGGGACAGATGACGGCCCGGCTTCCTGCATTTCTGGTTGCTGACTCGAAGAAGGCCTAGACGCCTGAGACTGACTTGTAGTATCTCTTTGTCTTCGCCTTGGATCTCGGGGACGAACACGAGGCTGTTGTACTGGACGTTGCTGTTGTTGCTGTGGTTGGACATCAACTACCCCTGCCCAGTTGGCATTACTCGGGGCTTGAAATTCCCTATCCAGAATGGCACCAAATAGTGGACGTGCTTCCGGAACTGCTAACCTTCCTCGGTGTGAGGAACAGTCAGAATAGATACGCTTCTCCATAACATTGACGGTCAATGCATCATCAGATTGTGGCAGCTCAGGCAAGAAGTGCCTTATCAACATCATTACAAACCTCGGATACAAAAGGAACCTTTCTCTCTCAGGAGCCGTGATTTGATGGATAAATTCCGAGAAAATCAGCTGCGAGAAACTAAACTTCTTATTGTATACCATCGCGATCATTGCTGATTGGATTTTTGATACTATATAATCAAAACCAGCTTTCTTAGGCGCAAAACAGATCATAAACACATGGACCAAGAAACGCCATTGTCCTATCAACCCGCTTTTCATATATGAAGATTTTGTAACGTCCAAGCTGTATCCCATTCTCAAAAAAGCTGCTTGCCTAATACTTAAAGGAAAGTCTGTAGGCCCGTCTTCTTGTTCTAGGGAACCCAACTGTAGCACTTGTCTCAAAATATCAGCGGAGAAAACCAAAGGTTGTCCGGCAATTCTAGTTCTTAACACTGTCGGGGTGACAGTGCAGTCCACCTGCAAGTGATCGTAAAATTGACGTACATAGGATATCACAATCGGAATGTTTTCATACAACACATAACTTATTCTAGATTCCGCCAGAAAATCTAAAACTTCACGAAATCCCTGCGCCTCAGGGATGTTATGGGCAGGATTCAGTACCATATTGTGCTTGGGAACAAAAGCACGAAGCGCCATATCTGCACAATACATAAAATTGTTAGATTATTATTAAAAATCAATAAACTTGTTTAAATTCAAATTTGTTTTATCTTGTATTTGATTAAATACAAAATCTAACACAATTAAATTTCCACAAGTTTAATAAAATTTAAATTCAACAAAATAAATGAAGTACAGATTCGAGAGTAACAGATTCGAAGTGCCCATATTCGAATGTAATGGACAGATTCGAATATACCCTATTCGAGTCTGATGGACAGATTCGAATATCTGGTCATCTCGAATCTATTGATAGAATCGAGAAACCCATGATCAGATTCGAATGTCCATTATCAGATTCGAAAGGCCGACATCCCTTTTTTCAACAAAAATCCAAGATTTTAACCATTTTGAACTAGGTAAATCACATACTTTAGTTCAACTAAGTTCTAATCACTGATTTATGCCTTTAATTTGATATTTTATAGGTCCTAACTTAGTTATTTATGAATAACCCTATTTTGACCAATAAAACATCAAAATGTGATGTTTAAGCCCAAATTTGTGTATTAGACCACCAAAATCTTGTACAATCATGTTGCTTATACCTAGATTTGAAAGTAGAATCGACCACAAAAGCTTTAGAATCGACGAAATGTCGTTTAGTGGAAATACGATAGACTCGAGAATAGATTCGAGATCGCCAGTGACAGATTCGAGAAATCAGATTCGAGAACAGTGAGAAGTAAATGCTTTCACTGTGGACCTTTATATACTAACTACCTTCGAGTCTATGTGGAGATTCGAGTCTACTGACAGATTCGAGAACTTCAAATTCGAGTCTGTCTTAGATTCGAAGCTACAAACACTTAGAAAAATTTCGGAAATTTTGAAATAATTTCAACTTTTTCCAACTATTTTCTACTGTGTAGTGTAACCAGATAAACTATGCCAAATCTTTTACCCTAAGCTCAGATATTTCACGCATTGTATATTTTATCCAACTTTGAATGCACCCTCAGTAACTTTTGACCTTTTACTTAAGTAAAAACTAAACTATACGAAAATAAAATAAAATAAACTAAGGTAAAAATAAAATAAAATAAAATAAAATTTTGACTAAAAAATTTAATCTAGACTTAAGTTATAATAATAAATTTACAAGCTAAGCTAAATACCAAACAACATATTTTTGGTGAGTATAGTCTAAGAAAGGTTCAATCAGATAGCGATGTCAGATACTAACTTTCAGTACCTAAACTTTCACACTTAGGAATTTGTTGAATTCCTTTGATTGTTTGTCGTGACATACCCACTTAGCCGATTGTTGGTATTTTACCCTGTTAAACACTCTACATTTCGGAATATCCCTTGGCCTTTTTATTTATCAGGAAATTATCTTACGTGACTCAGACATAGACATACTTTTATGATCAAGGCACACAGACAAAATTCTAACTTGTTGGTATTTGCAAACTTTCTTTAAAAGACAAACATCGGACACAGGTCTGTATTCTCATACAACAAAGTGTCTAAGTTCGACTTAAGGTTTAACTTTAAAGTTAGCAGATAGCGGTGACAGGTCTGTACTGACGTACAACAAAGCGACATGTCTGCTAACCCGAATCTAAACAGAGACAACAGGTCTGTACTTACGTACAACAGAGTTGCATGTTTTCGACTCTCAGTTTTTCATGATATTTCTATTCTTTCCATTTTCAGACGTATTTGATGTTGCTATACATCCCCAGAAAGTTTGCATACCTCATTTAGACTCAATGTGTGTATGTCTTGTACATAAAAATTAAGACCGATTGGTCGTACATCTAGGTTAGTGACACGCTTGACTTTTTCTAGAATATTTTATTAGCCTTGAGATTCCCTATATGTATTATGCCTACCAACACATCAAACTAAATAAAGTATAACACTTAGGATTTAGTCGCATTATGTGTGAAAGCCTAAACACTTAGAGTCTGTAACGACGGTGCTAATTTTCGTCACTTTGAACCTATGTATCTAAGACTTAACTCCTTTTCTGATATTCTCTTTTTTTTGTATTTTTGTAATTTTCTCTCTTTTTTCTTTTGTTTTTCATAGCAAAACGCATTAAACTAAGCTAATCTACTAACTTACTAAAAATAGAAACTTTCCTAAATTAGAAACTTTCCTAAATTAGAAACTTTCCTAAATTAGCAGACTACACTAAAAAGAAAGAAATATAACAACTATAAAAGGAAATAAAATACTACTAAGGTCAATTTACTCTGGGTTGCGCATTCCATTAAGTTGAATTAAATACTCAAAACGTGACTTATCAAACGCTTTGGTAAATAAATCAGCATTATTATCTTCAGTTGCCACCTTTACCAGTTTGATCAAGTTCTTTTCAGCACAATCACGAATAAAATGATGTCTTATGTCTATGTGTTTTGTTTTACTGTGTTTAACTGGATTATTTGTTATCGCAATAGTAGATTGATTGTCTATCCTAATTGGAGTTTGAGTATAAGCCAAACCGTAATCCCGCAATTGTTGTTGTATCCACAGAACCTGTGAACAGCAACTACCAGCAGCTACATACTCGGCCTCGCACGTTGACACGGCTACCGATGTTTGTTTCTTGCATTGCCAGGATACCAGTCTCCCTCCGAGGAACTGACAACCTCCAGTCGTTGATTTGCGCGTCAAGCTGCATCCTCCGTAGTCTGAATCTGTGAAGGCCTCCAACTCTAGATCTCCCTCCGCGTGATACCAAAGTCCCAGCTTCGGTTTCGACTTGAGGTATCGTAGAATCCGCTTCACAGCTTTCATATGCATCTCCTTCGGATTCGCTTGAAACCTAGCACAAATACCCACAGCAAACATTATGTCAGGTCTTGAAGCAGTTAAATACATAAGTGACCCAATCATGGCCCGATATAAAGTCGGATCCACATCGGTATCACTATCAGTACCCGGCCCGAGATTGTGATTCACTTGAATCGGCGTGCTGAAATGGGCAGTCAACTTTGTTCCTTCCATCCCAAACCGTTCCAATATGTCATAGACATACTTGGTCTGATGGATAAACATGCCTTCCTTCTTCTGGTCAACTTGTAACCCCAAAAAGAAATTCAACTCCCCCATAGCACTCATCTCGAACTTAGACTTCATAACCTTCTCGAAATCTTTGCACATCTGTTCGTCTGATGATCCAAAAATGATATCATCTACGTACACTTGTACCAAGATAAAATGATCTCCCTTTCTCTTCACAAAAAGAGTACTATCTATCCTACCCCTCTCAAAGCCATTTTCTAAAAGATGGTTGGATAGAGTCTCATACCATGCCCTGGGTGCCTGATGTAATCCATAAAGAGCCTTATCTAATCGATATACTCTATCAGGATATTTAGGATCTGTAAACCCGGGCGGTTGTTCTACATACACCAACTCCTTCACTTTCCCATACAGGAAAGCACTCTTAACGTCCAGTTGATATACCTTAAATCCCTTGAAGGAGGCAAAAGCTAAAAACAACCTAATTGCTTCTAACCTTGCTACTGGTGCAAACACTTCGTTGTAATCGATTCCCTCCTCTTGGTTGAAACCCTTTACAACTAATCTTGCCTTGTTGCGCGTGACTATACCCCGATCATCTCTTTTGCACTTAAAAACCCATTTGGTTCCTATTGCAATTTCCCCTCGAGGTAACGGAACTAACTCCCACACTTCTAGTTTCCTAAATTGTGAAAGTTCTTCCTGCATCGCTTCAACCCAGGAGTTGTCCTTAAGTGCCATTTGCACATTTTTGGGCTCTACTTGCGATATGAAACATGAATATAGACATGTGTGATATGCCTCGGAGTCGTTTATCATCGACAACAACACAGTGTTGTTATTTACACTACTCCGAGTCCTCACACCCTCGTTAGGATTTCCTATGATGCTATCTATAGGATGGTTCTTGTTAATCCTAGAGGTCTCTATTTCATCAACCCTTAGATTATCTCCTAAGTTGGATCCTATTTCACCTAAAGGGGGAACAGCCTCAGCTTCCATATTTTCTTCCTCACGGACGTTTTCCTCAGAGGCAGAACTTGATGCTTGAGTCTGATTCTCAGTGTTAGGTTCTTCTGGATTAGCAACTTCTGGAGACCCATCTACAGTCGCAGTAGGCTCGGACGTAGATTCGAACGTGGTCCTTGGAAAAATATGGCCATCGTCATTTAGGTGCAACGTCGCCATGTCTTTATCAATTGTACCTGCAGTATCATCCAAAGGAATGTTAAATGACTCAAATAACTTATCATAGTCAAATATCCATTCCGGACCAGTTTGGGGTTCATGTGTATAACTCGTGACTTCAATATTATACACAATCTCCACAGTACCACTCTTTTTGTTAAAAACCCGTTTGTTTGGTGAGTTTGGCACATAACCTAGGAAGTACCCTTCGTCAGCCTTTTCACCAAACTTCGGTTGATGTTTTGTTCTTAAAAGTGTACATGGTACTCCAAACGGTTCGAATCCAGTTAAGTTAGGTGGCCGTTTATTCAAAATTTCATAACATGTTTTGTTCAATGATTTGACTGTAAGGACTCTATTTAAAATATGGCACGCGGTATTCACTGCCTCCCCCCAAAACATGGTAGGAAGCTTTGAATCCGAAAGCATAGTCCTTGCAGCCTCAATCAATGTTCTGTTTTTACGTTCGGCCACCCCATTCTGTTGAGGTTCATATGGTGCACTGAATTGATGCACGATGCCCTTTGATAGGCAATATACACCAATTACAGAGTTTTTAAATTCAGTCCCATTATCACTACGTATATTTTTAACCCTTGTTCCGTAGGAGTTTTCCACTTGGTCTAAGAACCCGATGAGCTTTGTTGCCGTCTCGTCCTTCGTACCTAAAAAGAAAACCCAAGAAAACCGTGAGTAATCGTCAGTGATAACTAAGCAAAACCAACTACCTCCTATACTCCTTTTGTTGATAGGGCCAAAAAGGTCCATATGCAACAAATCGAATGTCGAGGATATGGAATTCAGCTTCTTGGACTTGTGTGTCTTTTTATGTTGCTTGCCCTTCATGCACGGTAGACACTTGTCTTCAAATTGAAAGCTCTTCAGAGGCACACCTTGCACCAAACCATTCTTTGTTATGTAGTTCATTTTCCTTAGGTGCAAGTGAGCCATGCGTCTGTGCCACAAAACCGATTCCGTCTCCGAAGCTTTTGATAGTAAGCAGATCGGACCCATCGAATTATCTGGCTTGTTCATGTCGAGCATGTACAAGTCATTCTTCCTTGGAGCCCGCATCAATATCCAATCTTCAGGTATCTTGAATCCCGGCTTTAGCACTAACGCCTCAGTGTCAGTAAATAACACCGAGTTCTTCTTATCACAGATTTGAGAGACACTAATGAGATTATGAACCAGTTTATCAACGTGATAAACTTGATCCAATGTAATCATCCCATTAGTGACTTCTCCAGTTCCAGTGATATTTCCTCCTTTGTTGCCCGCGAATGATACGAATCCCCTATTACCCCCCTTGAAGTCTGTGAGAAGACTTCTTTCCCCCGTCATGTGCCTGGAGCAACCACTGTCGACGAACCACTTGTTGTTTGGACCGGTAGTTATCTCCTGCACATGAAAGAAAATAGGTTAGTTATCACGGGTAACCCAAGCCATGACTGACTTGGTAATACCATTCTCGTCCACATATGTGAACTCTTTCAAATACCCATCTCGCCTTTCAGGTGACTTGGGCCTTTGAACTGAATTCTGTTGTGGTGCCGAGTGATTTAGATTCACTCTTTGCCTTTGAGTAGGCATTTGTTGTGGTGCTCTAGAATAAGTCTTATTATAATGCATCTCAGACTGTGATCCCTGAGCTTTTACCGGAACATATTGTCTAACAGGAGTATGTGACCTAACAGGAGTGTGTGACCTGCTAGGTGTGGTGCTCCTATAGACTTGTTGTGGTGCTGACCTAGATTGATTATTGACACGATTCGGTGAATTTGTCCTAATCACTTCCTTTGGTCCAACCTTAACCGGTGTTTGTTTCACAACAGGTTTTGGTGCGGCCTGCACAGTTTTCTCGGTAGGTTGAGAACTACTGCTGCTCGTCGCACTTGGTGAGGGCTTAACAGGTGTTGGGTTCACTGTCTTAGGGGTAACATCTGCTTTCCTATTTGGACAGTGAGAAGCAACATGCCCTTTTTCGTGACATCTAAAGCAAGACATCTTATCCATGGACTTTTTGGTTGGTCCCTTAGATCTAGGTGTCTCACTAGTGTCTATTGCCTTTGGTACATCTACAGTGTCTGTCTCTTCGACCTGGTCAGCCCATGAAATTTTCTGTGTTCCTGCAGGTGTTTCACTGGAGGAAGACACAAATTTCACTTTCTTGACCTTGACGGTTGAGTCAGTCACCTTAGGTGTATTTTCATCTTTAGGCTCAGGTGTAGGTTCAGGTAGGTCCTCTAAAACTACTGACTTGTCAGTTTTCTCCTGAGGCTGAGGCACATAGTTATCATTGAAAGGTGGAGGAATTTCGTGAAAACCTAGACCTACAGGCTTCTTAGACTGTCTTTGTGCATCTAAGACTTTTCCTAGGTTTAGGCTCGAATTCCTAAACTTTTCCAACTTACTATTTGCCTCTGCTACCTTAACCTTGGTCTCGGCTAGCTCTATGTCCTTGTCTTTCAGACTTTTGGTCAAGGCTTCTACGTGCTCATACATAAGTTCTATTCTAACACACTGCTCACTCAGTTTGTCTTTTAGAACGATTACATCTTGAGCATCAGCCTTAAGTTTTTCCTTTAAATCCTGTTTTATATCATTTAGGCTAGCATTTTCTATTTTCAAGTTTTCATTTTGAGCAGCTATGGTCTTATGTGAGTCTAAGACTAGATTTAACCTATCGTTAGAGCTAACACATAAAGCACATAAATCACGAAATAGAGAATAAGAAAGACTAACGTTTGAGTTGTCAGATTCCACATTGGCCATTTGAGCAGCAAACTCCAGCACGGTTTGATCATTCGCTTTCTCTACCCACATCGGACTGCTGTCTCTTGTGGTCTGCTCATCCTCTTCACAACCATTCTCCGTAACTTCAGCCATGAAAGCTCTAGCATTGGACTCCGGATGTGAACTCCAGTCATAGGAACCATCTAGCTGTCTGTCAGAAGTGACATTGGATATCAGACCCGCTAGATTGGCTTGACCAGACGAAGAACTCGGAAGATATCTCTGTTGGGACTGACTTTGGTACTGTCCTTGATGCTGACTCTGTCCTTGGTATGTTTCTACCTTCGGTCTTTGACACTCCCTGGCGAAGTGTCCCAATCCCTGACAGTTGTAGCATTTGACCTTAGACTTATCAAATCCTATCCCTTTGTTGTTCATTTGCAGATTCCTCCCAGTTCGCTTAATGAATCTTTTAACCCTCTGGGTCACCATGGCCAATTGCCATTTAAGATCCATTTCCTCTAAGTCATCAGGGTCGACCTGATCGTAATCTTCATCCCAAAGAGCTGGGTCATTGATCTTCCCTTGAACACAATTTCCATAAGCGGCCAAAAACGAAGCAAGTAGATTCAGATGCTCTTCCGCTGACTTTGCGCTCATGGGCATCTTCGAATAGCTCTGACTGGTCGATGCCTGTTGGACCTGAGGTTGCGGTTCTTCCGATCTTCCTAACCCTAAGAACGCGCGATTCAGTGAGTCTTCGGACTCTGGTGGCGATGACGTTTCTCCGGTGAAAAACGCTGTAGCACTCTTCTGATCTGCTGTCACTGATGATTTAGATGTCTTTCCAAAATACATCGCCGGATTTTGGACTTGCTCGTAATCAGTCTCAGCTTTAATCATCTCGAAGTGATATGCCCTCAACGTTCCCACGATGTCATCCAGTGATTGAGCATAGTATTTATCTTCATTCAGCTTAATCATTGCCACGTACATAGCCCATTTGGCTGGTAGGGCATCAAGAAGCTTATTGTTCTTGTCAGTGTCAGAATACTCAATACCATGACTTTCAAGCTCTGTTATCAGATGATAAAATCGTGTGATAATATCATCCAACTGTTCATCCTTAAGAGCCTTGAAAATTGCAAACTGTTGGGTCAACAGCTCTGTACGCTTTCTACGTACCCGTGGATTACCCTCACACCTTTTCTGGAGAGATTCCCAAAGTTCTTTCGACGTCCTCTGAGTCCGAAATGTGTGCAAGATATCTTGAGGTAACGCCATACGGATAATAGAGAAAGCCTTGTTTTCAGCTTCAAATAGTTTCTTGTCATCCTCTTTCATCATTTGATATGACAAGACCTTTTGACGGCCTTCTACCTCAGATACTGGTGGAATGTATCCTTCATCAATGCACACCCACATGCGCATGTCGTTGAATCGTACAAAATCCGTGAATCTATCCTTCCACCAGTAGTAATCCTCAACTTTCATCAGCTTAGGTGGTGCATTGGCCTTCCCAACTTCGTGATCCATCTCAAGGAATTTCTGAAGGTTTGACATCTTTTCTGAAAGAATTTGAATTTGAACTTAATTAATTTAATTAGAAACTGATTTAAATTAACTTATTCGAATCTAGATAGATTCGAATCTAATTAATATTTAATCTTTTGAAATTAAATTCGATTAAGTCTTAAAAGTCAAGTAGATTCGAAATAATGTCAGATTCGAGGAACTCCCTAGATTCGAAGATATGACAGATTCGAAGGACTCTATAGATTCGAACACCCTTAGAATCGAAGGCACAATAGAATCGAACTTCAGCAGAATCGAAGCACAGAATCGAAACAGTATAGACTCGAAACAAACTCGAAACAGTATAGACTCGAGATCCAATTCGAATGTAATAACAGATTCGAAACACCACAGACTCGAAACTGACTGAAATTGACTCGAAAGGAGCGTATTTTGGTTAGACTCGAAAATAAAGTAAAACCCTAATTACCCCTATAGATTCGAGCGCCGCAAACTCGAAAAACGGCTAACACTTTTATTTTTTGACGTTTTATGGATTAAATCACTAATTTTCAAATGAAAAACAATGATTTCGACCAAAAACGTGAAAAACGACAAAATGTTTCCCGAATATGAATTTGCTAAGCTCAAAAACACGTTTTTGAGAGAAAAACCGTCCAACTAGCGTCAAGAAACCTAGAATGTATCTGATGAACACGAAGAACACCACGAACACTCCGTAGGCTCTGATACCACTTGTAAGGTCTACCAATGCAAGATCTATCTAGACGCGGATCCGTTAACGAGTGCGGAATCCTCGTTGACGGTTAGACGGACAACTCTCAACCAACGGAAACACGGAGACTATTAGACGCTGAACGAACGACACACGAACGATCCTACGTACTAATTCTCTCCGAAACGGGACTCACCTAGCTGATAAACTCGAGATCGCCTATTGCTTAATTCCTCACGAATTCTGCCAAAGGTCTGCTAATGATTCGAGTCTATCCCTAATTATAGGCCCTGATTCGAGTCTGTTGTGGGCCAACCTCGAATCTGGCCTAAGGCCTCATTCGAATCTGTCCATCTGACATATTCGAATCTAACCTATTCGAATCTAAGGATACATTCGAATCTATCACAGATTCGAATGCCTTCCTTAACCTATTCGAATCTAGCCTATACACTTAAACACTTACGTGATGAAACTTATGTTTTAACTTATGCTTGACATACTCTTTGACCTTTATGTTTGAACTTCTTGTAATATGTTACATCAAGTTCAAACACACAATCAATAACAGACAAACACATATCAAACATATATATCAAAACACTTGTTAATATTCAGAATATTACTTAAATCATAATGCAGATCGATTAGACTGCTATCGTCACACAGGGTGTACCAACAGTGACAGCCCTTTTTCTTATATCAAAATAGGCCTTAACAAAGGAAGAAATACGCAAAGTTGACATTCCTTATTTAGTTAAAGCTAATGCAACAGTAGACAAAGTGAAAAGACAAATGTTCTGCCCACATGAAGACAAGTCTGCTTTTCAGAATGTGCAGAAAAGTTTACGTTGTCTTTTCAACAAGACTTTCCCTTTTTCCTTTCGTCCAATGAAGAAGCTTCACTTAGATCCTCTGAGTGAGTATAAAAAGAAACTTCTAAGGATTGAAAGATTAAGCCAAAAAGCTAAGTGCTGAAGCCAAGAGTGAACGTGCATTCAAGTGTGTCTTTCATGCATGCAAGTTTGCTTGGATAAAACAGTGCTTTGTGTCTAAGCTGTTCTTATCCAAGCTGTCCCTCTGAGTCTTGTAAACACAGTGAGTGATTCTTAGTGAGTGTATTCATTGTAACTAGTTTGAGTCTGTCTTAGACTAGTTAAACATACTGTTGTATCTGTCATCTCACCTTGAACCTTTCCGCACTCAAGCTCGTTTGTAATTAACATTTTTTGATAATACATACAAACATTGAGAAAACTGTGTGTAGTTTTTAAATTGCTGTATTCACCCCCCCCCCCTCTACAGCTTAAGGCTATATATTTGGGATATCTTTCGGGACCTACAGAAAGGGATAACTGCGCGAAAAACCCTAAACTTGTCAGTTTTTTGTGATTAAAACCCCAAATTATTTTTCGTTGCATAAAAAATGGACCGGTAAATAACTTATGTGGAATAAATTTTAATTGTTAAAACCGGTTTCCAAGTATTACACATCATTTAAACTCCCGTTGATGATATATTCCCGTTTAAAAATTACAATTAAAAAATTATCAACGGGTATTTAAGTGATGTGTAATATTTGGCAACCAGTTTCAACAATTAAAATTTAGGTTATTTACCGGTCCACGTAGGATTAATAACCTATTTCAACCGGATACCATGGATAAAACCTTGATTTATTGATTTTTAGTTAGTTCAGGGTTTT